>QKQZ01000464.1:0-22206 GCA_003595255.1 Solenopsis fugax | reverse complement strand
TAAATTTCGTTAACGCTACATGAAAGTATAAACTTTTAGCTTTAAAATGCATTTCGTTACGATTTTTCATTTCTTAGATATAATTGGAAGAAGAAATACTAGTTGTACGCGCCAAAAACCATTGTTCTTTTTGTGACATGATATCCAAATTCTGTTAATGATTTTACATTAACCGTTTCATATTCAGTACTGACAAATACGTCTGAAATGACTATTCGCATTTATTAGATTGTAGACATTATACCGAACAACATATTAATGATACATGCTTAAAACTATAGACGCAAAAATCTATAAAAATCGTCTAGTTTCATTACATCCGTAAATTTTTACAGGCTAGTGTTATTTATTTAAATTACGATACACATCCCAAAAATTTATAAATCTTAAAATCTATAAATCTTAAAAAATATTAAAAAAGTAAACTTTAAGAGATTAAAAAATTCTATTTATTTAATTTTAACAGAATTAACAATAAACAAAAATGGGAACTCGTGAAATTGAAACACATTTTTTCATAAATTTTTCAAAATTTAAATAAATTAACAAAATGTAAGCTTTTTAACATAATTTATCACATTTTCGAACGATACAGGAATGAGAACGAAGAAGCAGTTTTAGCAGAAATAGATAGAGATCCTCGTCAAAGTATACGAATGATAAGCCGAAGACTAGAGATATCTACGACGACAATGCATCGTATCCTGAAGAAGAACCGATTACATGCCTATAACCATTATACAAAAGTTTACAATTTATTGCCTCAGGATTATGCACGGAGAATCAACTTTTGTACATGGTTATTAGAACGAGAAGAGGAGCAACCTGGATTTTTACAAACAATATTATTTACAGACGAATCGTATTTTACTCGTAGTGTTCATTCAACATACATAATGCACATATTTGGAGTAATGAAAATCCTCATGAATTTACAGTCAGAAGTTATCAACATCGCTTTAATATAAATTTATGGGCCGGTGTATTTTCTAATGTAGTAGTAAGTTTAATTTATACATACTCTATATCATTTTAAAATTATTACGAATATAGGAAAAATAATTCTGATGTTAATTCGTAGATTAGCCCTTTTGAAATGCCGACAAGACTTAATGGTGCCACATATTTTTTACTTAAATTTACCAGAGCTCTTAGAAAATGTACCATTAAATATGCATCAACAAATGGTGTTCCAACAAGATAGAACTCCTCCTCACAACACTTTATTGGTACGGCAAACGTTCAATGAAAAGTTTCCTGCAAGATGGATTGGACGCAATGGTCCTATAAGTTGGCCGGCACGATCCCCCGATTTAAGTCCCTTAGATTTCTCTTTGTGGGACCACATAAGAAATATGTCTACAAAGAAAAAGTCGAAAATAGAATAGATTTAGAAAACAAAATCGTCGAAGCATTGGCAACAATAACACTGCAAATGGTTACAAATTCGTTAAATAGTCTCCTTCGACGGGCACAATTATGTGTTGAATGTGGTGGTGGACACTTTGAACATCTTTTATAAATATGTAGTTGCACATATCGATGTGACCACTTCTTTTCATTCCTATATTGTTCGCGACCAACATCTTTTCTTATGGGCATCACGTTTCCTGTATTTCTCACTCTGTTTATTAAACGCAGAAATACATTGTGATTGGGAGATCTACGCTCAGAAAAATGTCTAGCATATTCTTGCGCGGCACGAACCGAGCTCTGATTACATAAATAATCAACATATCACAATATTCATTTGGTGTATAATCCATTTTATTACTCTTTTTACCATTACTTTTTGATTATATAACAATTAATCGTCTTGTGTTTTTTTTACATTATAATTTAATGTTTAATAAATTAAAAATCAAGTGTTTGATACCGATGATAGACTTAGTGTGATTCTTGATGTACAAGAATACACTAAACGTTTCTCTAAGCGCAAATGTCTTAACTGCAATGTATTTCTATATTTAATAGATCGATTGCAAAATACAGGAAATTGTTGACTATAAAAATCACTTACAGTTAGTCTCATTATATCCGCAGAAAAAAATGTCTATTTTCGCAGGTTAATGTAATCGGTACGTGCATTATTCTACCTACATTAATATCCACTCTCTAGTAATGATAAAAACATGTCTTTATAGGCCGATCTTACATAAAAACTTTTATCGTATGAACCAAATAAACAATAATTGACAATTTTGATATTTAACACATCAATATCGACATAATTATTAAACTATTATGTGCAAATATTTATCTGATTTTTTATTAAATTTATTATAGATAAACAGAATTAGATTCTTAATAAAACTCTCATTGCGTATTTTTACAGCAATTTCATTATTGTATAAGGCATTCGGTTCAGGGGAGCACATTGTCCCATCCCTGAGCGCGCGAAATTCTAGCCCTGTCATTCGTAATCTTTAAACTCTTTCCATTTGAAAATTATTATAGCCTCGACATTTTGGTATTAGAATTTTCGTCTTAAAATCTTCCAAAGAATCTGTCATTAAAATATCTATCGTGGGTTTAGGAACACCCTATATAATAATATAATTTTAATATAATTGGCTAATTTTTCAACTATTGCAGCAAAATATTACTTTAAATAATAAAATATACACATACTCTTTTTTTCTCATTTTACTGTGATTTTTAACTATGTTTCGTTCGTTGATAACATACATATACACGTAATTATGCGTTCCTATTAAATTAATATTAACATTAAATACTATCAATTAACATTATTTATTATATTTCTTATTATATTTTAATATATATAAAATCCTATAAAAGAAATGTTTCTTGTTACTAAGGGGCGTATATTTTCTTTTGCCTTGCCGAAATATCTAATCCTGACTCTGAGTAGAATCACAATGACCGTTTGACCTGGGTAGTAAAGGTTTAGAAAGAAGAAAAGATAAAAAAGAAGAAAGAATAATGGCTCCAACCAGACCGATGTCTACCTAAAAAGCTTTTAGGAATTCACATAATGCATTATTTTCATGCTCGCTTCCTTCCATGTCATCATTGTTCATTTCTCGGCTCGATATTTGAAACGTTACAATCATCATGCGAAGCTGGTACGATGATGGAATATTTGTACAAAATCACTGAGAAAATGTTTTCTTAGAATTCATCCTCAAAATCGTGACAGTTATGGAATAACATATTTCGAAAAATTTTACTATAATAAAATTTAATACTTTAATAAAATTTAGTAAAATTTAACTGAACATTTATATTACATTTTATTGTGATAGGAATTAATAAATTCAAGAAAATCACATAAAATTCTTCGAAATATCATGTTGTCTTATTACTATATTATTTTGAGGATAAATTCTTTGTATGTATTATAAGATATGTATCTAATTAAATACTATTGTTTTAAAGACTCGGGGAAAAATCCGTTTTTTTTTTTCATTTTTCCGCGGATTTTTTAAATTTTTTTTCTCAAGGGGTAGAAAAATTTATTGGAAAAATTCAAAAAGTATTGTACTATGATGCAGCACGCATTGCATTTTTCAACCGACTTTCAGCTTGGTTTCACCTGGGTACTTTGCGTGCAAGTGCAAGTCGCTCAGTAGTGAAATAAAGGGAACATAGCGCTGAAACCAAATGCAATGGGTGCTTACGATAGCTCAAGTTGAGTTAGTTAAAATAATTTTTCAACATAAATGTAATAATTTTCATCATAAATTGTAAAAGTACACGTTTGCTGTTATTATATATTTTTTTGCATTATTTATATATTTTGTGAAATTACTTTTTATCGCAACTTTGATACAACAAACGCGAAGTCCTGAAGCCCTTAGCTCAACTTAGGCAATATCGGCAATATACAAGAGAGCGTTGAGTTGTCATGAATCATGAAAGTACTAGAGAGAGTTACTCCTATCTCATTTTTCGGTCCTAGTGGAAACTAACTCAACTTGAGTGATCGTAAGCACTCAATATAGCCCTAGTACACCGAACACTTGATACGCGTATTAATTTTCCATTAAATTATCTTAATTTCAACGATGCGTGTAAATGTATATATGATACGTATATTTAACTAATTATCTTGATTCATATTGTACCAGTTTATTATACTATTCTTTAAATTAATTGTCGAAATCAAGATAATTTAATAGAAAGTTACTAGTTAGTACAAGTATCAAGTGCTCGGTGTAAACTAGGCCATAGTCTTGTCCAAAAATATTCCTAAAACATCTGTTGAACATTTTGAATGTATTCGGAGTATTTTACTTAGGTTGGCTTTCTACAGAGAATTATAGTCATATTCCTCCCATACTGTAATTAGATTAGGTTAGCTTCACTTTTCTTTTACTTCTCTTAATGTCTTGTAACATTAGCTGTGTCTAAATTTGTAGTTTGTATACTTAGAGAGCAAGTACTTTTAAAGTAATTATAATTCACTTCATGAGTTAAAATCCTAATTATCTGTTATTTAAAGTTAAAGTGATTTTCATTAGCTCGTGTATTTAAATTATTACCAATCGATTACTTACATTATCAATCGATTTAAATCAACTATTTAAACGTTTGATTTAAATCAAATATTTAAACGTTTGATTTAAATCGATTAGTAATGTAAGTAATGAATATTATAATTTCAAGGAAAAATTATTGCATATTTCATAAATTAATCCTGTATTTTAAAAAAATGTTTAAAAAATATTTATGGACAAACCGCAATTATAGATCGGCATAATTAAATGTACATTAATACACGTTAAAGTATATTATATGTTTAGTGTACTAAATACAATTTATTAGAATATCATATCTAGGGCCCGGAAGTTCCTGCGAAATCCGCGAGATGAGCACCGTTATGTGCGAGTTGTGTTTGTGACGATCATCAATTCTCGTCTGGCGCGCAGTCTGCTGAACGTAACACCGACATGCACCGACATAACTTGCATGCAGCGGTGCTCAGTGCACGATATAAAATCTCGCACGAACTTACAGGCCTTAAATATAACTTCAAGAAATTATTATAAAAATATGTAAAGAAAATATTAAAAAGATTATTAAAGAGATAATACTATATTTGACAAATTCGCATTTCCTCTAAAGAAATCGGAAGTGCAAGAATGAGAGGAACATTTGAAAACAAAGAACATATAAACAAATTTACATGTAAGTAGAAACATTTTCAAGTCGTTTTGTGAATGAATTTCTGTTAAATATTAATAATTCTGAACGGTTAAAGAGCTGATAAAGAAAGACAAGAGGAACATCATACAAAAGTATAATTGGAAGAATTCTTCAAAAATTATTCTTTTACAACATACTAAGAAAATAATTATTGCTCAGACATGTAGTTAAATTGATTTTAAAAGTAAAAATAATTTTTCAATGCTTTGTATTACAGCCACAAATAGCGACGGACTCGAAAATTCCGATACACACGATTGTTTCTTCATTAATAAACACAAAGTAGAAATTTTTGTATTAGATACGCAATATTATGCGTGAGCTTCAATTTAAAGTTGGAGAGCTAGATTGGACGAGCAGATCGAGTTACATAAAAAAAGGGAAAGGAAGCGGCGAAGGGAGAACTACCTGAAATCCATAAGATTGATCGAATTTGCTGACTTGTTCCGAGATCTTGCGTACCATCGACTATCTCGAGAGAATTCAAAAATGAAACTTCGAATTATCTACAAACAATGCAAACGAACAGAAGCATCTACGGTACACGACGTAGTGCAACTGTGCAATAATGTAATAATGGTAGTATTGATAGAATATTTCTCTGACGGGTTTCATTTACCGCAAACTCTTTGGAAGATCAATTCGAAGTTAATTTTTCTGTTAAGAAAACTGTCAAAACAAAAATCTTCTGAATTAACGATAAAGACTAATGGCTTTCCCAGAAAATAACCGCCAGAAAATGAAAATGCATTGTAAAACTACTTGATCTTACTTATTCTTCATTTAATTTCAATGAGACTTTGTTTCAACAAAGTTTTAATTTGAAGTTTGATTAACAAGATACCAAATGACATATAAATTAAAAAATAATGAAAAGAAATCCCATTAATTTGCTATGTGCAAGAGTAGACAAATTAGTTCCATTTAAATCTCATATTATTCAAACAATAAATGACAAACTAAGAAAAAAACGTATATTTATTTAATTTTGCAATATGAAGGAACCTTTAAGGATTTAGAAAATAAAATTCTTGTAAATACGATGAATATATTTCGCAAATATTTTAACTCCATCTTTGCATTTTGATATTTCTTAAGAAAAAATTTCAATTACTGATGTAATTACCAAGTTATACATTGTTGAAAATGAACGATAAGACAACTTTTGAACAGAATAACAGAAAAACAGGAATGTCTGTATAAAAATTGTCGGCACTTCCTCTGAGAAAGCATTTTTGCCAAGCTATTTAACACCGAGATTAAAAGCTTACGATAAACTTGACATAAACGCTCCACCAAAAATATGTTATGTCAATGTACAATGCCTCCAAGAATGCAGTTACAATTTTTATAAAATAAAAAGTATAAATATGAAACTTAAAATTCAATTTAATATATATAGTTATTATATATATAATATATGTCTGTATACATACATACACACATAGAACTATAAAAACAAAGACTGCATTTCTGAAGAAATCATATAACATAAACGTACAATAACTACAATTTAGTTACAAATATATATGGAGATACACCACAGTAGATATTTCGTAACATAAAAAAAGAATCGGCTAGTAGAGAGTGTTGAAGTAACGGTACTCGTTAAAAACGAGTTTTTTTAATGTTACGCGAAATTCTCATTAAATTATGACGACACTGTAGTATCGCTTTCGAAAATGCTGTCGCTCTTTCGTTTAGATCGATATGGGGATATGTGTCATCTATAAAACAGGCCGACCTTTATGAGAGATCCGCTCGCTCTGCAAACCTCTCAATAATCCTGAGTGCTTTCCCAAATATTTTATCGTGCTTACGTCCTTGCAATCCGAAAACAAAGCCGATCAACATTTAATATCCACCGATCGATTTTTCTGACGAAAAATACTTTGACAGAGAATGAGATTCTCTCAGCTTCTGTGAGTTACCTAACGTCGTCTATCTACTTAAATTATACAAAATGACCTCGTGCCATCTCGGCGAACAAAGAGATAAAACGCGTGCACGTGGGACAAATTACGAAGAACTATGAAAATAATATCACTAATTTAAAAAAATTTTATTACACATCTTCGAGTAAGAGAGATCTTACCAAGTGTCCTTTGATGATCATAAAATCGCCATTTTGTCTTAACACCGAGCAGTTATCTTTAATTTTATGGACCGAGGGAACGATAAAAGTGTATATAATTTCGCGAGTGAAACGTGAGTATTTTTAAATAGCATTTTGTTGCTATTAACAATTTAATCAGACAAAGGACTCCTGAGTGAGACAAGGGGACTCCTTGCTTTGAGGAAGCCCAATGCTTTTTAACCTTATCGTGGACAAGGTCATAAACAAGATAAAGCCACTTCAAGGCTATAGATTAGGTAATAAAAACATAAATATTATTTACGTAAACGACGTTATATCGATAGCTGAAAATGAAGACAACTTTCAACGCATGCTGCACACGTTCGTAACAGAAGCGAAAAAGTATAACATGTTAGTCTCAACATGTAAAACTAAATTTTTAGTAGTAGCCAAGCAATCTATGCCCTGTAAATTGGAAATAGAGCGACATATGATAGTATAAGTAATAATCTTCAAATACTTGGACATCAACATCCAGCTGTAGAAACGGATATCTTTGTCTAAAGCAACAGGCTTTACAACAAGGAGCGAGGATATCAGGAAACCTTAGAATATATATGTATACACTGAAAAAAAATTTACTAAATTTACTAAATATTTGTTTGTATATTTACAAGAAAATAGTTACTTGCGATACATAAATATTTACTCAATAAAAGAAAATCGATAGTTAAATTTCATTAGTTGTCTTTTTACTAAATAAATATATATTTACATTTAGTAAATATTTTCTTGCAAATATACAAACAAATATTTATTAAAATTTAGTAATTTTTTTTCAGTGTACGGTATGGAAAAACAAGTATCTTAACACAGAAAGCAACATCAAGATCTATAAAGCTATACTAAGGCAGAACCAAGAGCTATAATAGCAGAAACAAGAGCGGACACAAGTAAGATAAAGCAATTATTACGCATAACAGAATTGATCACATTGAGAACAATAATCGGGAAAACAAGAATGGTCAGAATAAGGAATGAGACAGTGAAAGAACAATGTGGAATCACTGATATCGTGAAATTCTGCAAGAGGAAAAGAAAGGAATAGAATAATCACGTAACAAGAGCGCCATCTGATAAAAATAGCAAGGGATCTCAAGCCATAGGGAGAAAGACAACCAGGAAAACCACCAAAGAAATGGGCAGAAAGCTGGAAATCATCGTCAGTAGAAAGCTTAAACGCGTGAAGAAAAGCAGGCATTCAAGCCTAAATAAAAAAGAAAGAAGAAGGATTTAATCCTAGAATTTGAATCCCTTTCGACGCATTATTAACGTAAAGTCACAGAATTCTTATCGTTACAATTTTTTATATTTGCGATCGCTTTAAAAAAGTATTAATTTTATTAAAGTTATCTAAGGAATTAAATTATATTAATGATACGAAAAACTTTTTTATATCATTAGATTGATAATCACTATCATAAAGTCCTATAGTATATCTACTGTGTATATCTATCTTTTTGAGGATATTGGCTTAGGTGTTTAAATATCATAATCTATATATGTAATTCTATGGCTCCTGATTTCCTTATCTTGTCATTCAAGCTGATATTTTTTTTATTTCGAAGAAATTAAAGACGATATTAACGATAAATATCGATAGTATGCTATCTAATGACGCAATTATCAATCATATTCACAAAGCAGGCGAGGAAAATTTGTCTTCTTACCTGCTCGATGGTTGTCTGAAGGATCTGGCATTTGTCAGTCTTGCCAGAGCTCATGTCCGTGGAGGAAATCAGCTCGGTAAGCTCATCGACATACAAGTTCTCATGGGTCCGTCGTTTCTTTTCATTAAGGCACTTATTACTATAAACAATAAAAACAAAATTAATGTACTTTCTATTCTAAGAGGATTGCTTTAAATCTACTAAAATACTGGCCTCAATATCAAATGACAAAAGTAACCAAAAAATATTGAAAGTATATGTATATTATAAATAATTAAATTGCTAAAGATAACAGATAGAATTAAAGTTACTAAAAATAACAGATTTAAGTTACTGAAGAATTGAATTAAGTTACTAAGTTAGTTAAACAAAAATGTTTAAATAAAAAAATTTGCGTTTCAACATATAAGTTAAAAAAAACATTAAAATAATTATTTAATATATGTAAGCCGATATATTGTAAACAATCGAATTCAGAATTTAAAACAACGATAAAATTTTTGTTAATATCTATACCTGTAAAAATGTCAAAAAGTTGTCTGAAATATTTATTTTCGAAAAATGCAGAAAGAAAAATTATATAATTATAGTAAAAACAACAAACGTCAGAAAATATCGCTATTACTTCTATGACTTCTAATTTCCTCCTAGTTTTATCGTATCGAAGAACGTTCGCGTTCGTGATAAGAAAAGTATCAAGTTCTTATGTATAACTGTATCGACTCGTAAATTTGTTCTGACACAGTTCGCCATACTCGCGTTTCACGCTTTCGCACAGCTTTATAATAACAGAATCCTGATTTCAACTGCTTCTCGAAAAAATTTAGAAGGTGATTGTTGTGATCTTTTAAATTCTGAACGCGTCCCAATATTTATACTTCGAATTTAAAAATTCAGTAAAAACGAGGCTCGAATTTCAATCATCTAAAAAATTTGGTTAATTAGCTGTAACTCACGTTTTATTCGGAAAAATATCAAACCTAATTGATCAAAGAATCAGTTATTAGAATTGCAGATCTAAACATTTTATTCTAAAAATTCTATATGCGCCGCGCACGTATCAAAATATCGTAGAGCATTAATAAATGAAAACAAATTTCGCAATTTTATTTAAAAAAAATTTCTTTAAATACTGAACCAATTCTTTTCATATCCCATTGAAACGTTTAGTTGACCTTGCGTGTCGTCGGTCCAGTGACTCTCGCTTTGTTATAATACCACTCTGCAATTTTAATACTGTCTTGCCAGTTGCTATCCTGCTACGTGACAAAACGAACAAAATCCAGTCGTAGAATTAAAATCGAGAGCAAAAGCGATATAAGCGAATTCACGTTTTTTGTACGTTACAAATACGAGACGTTATCAATAACACGTAACATAAAGAAAATATATTTTTTTATAAGCTTTAAATTTCTTCGAAAAAAAAACGCAAAACTCTATCAATTATAATAAAATTCTGAAAATGGAGTAATAATATTAAGTATTAATTTTTTTTACACAGGTTGTTTTCTGCTGCTTTATTTAATTTTTTTTTTGTTCGTAATAATATATTACTTGGAAAAATTATTTTTTCCTTAAAATTGTTACTCTTAGTACTTCTTACATCAAGTATTAATTTTTATATTGAAACGAGATTTAAATATATCAAATCTAACTTTCTGACATTCTTATATGAATAACATCGTATAAAAAAACATAAGATTTAAATATACTATTTTATGTAAATGTCTCATTCGATATCTTTTCCTATTAGTCAATTGATTTTTATGAATGAAAAAAGATGCAATAACCATTAATACTTGGTTATTGATACAAACATAAAATTAAGTAATTACGATAGCTCATTAATAACGCTAATATATAACAACTGTTACAGAAACAATAGCTAAATTTTCTACATCGAGTGTAAACACACAAATAAAGAGGAAATTTATACAATTTAATAAAATTTTATTCGTACGCGACATTGACCAAATATTATTTTGACATTAAAGTCTGTTCAATTAATAGCAAATGCTCAAAAACATGCATTATTTGTATTTACCATTAATAATTCGATTGGAACGATAAACTCTTTAGCAAATTGGATGGTAACGGTTTACGGCGTGTACATACGCATCGCCGAGCCTTAAAATGGATTTCCAAACCTCAAAATCACACGCTGTATTTGATATTTTGAACATCCAGCCCTTAATAAAAATTTAATAAGAAATTAATCCAAGGTTCATTAAACATAAATAAAATTTGGGGATCCAAAATTATCACATTTCGTACTTCGTCAAGTTCCAAATCTGCCAAAGCAATTTAAGTTTTTCTTGTCTCGATACTTTCTTGTCTTATCTCTCATTTCTTCCCTATTTCTATATTATTTCGTAATATTATTAAAAAATATTTTCAAATTAGACTAAATTAAATTTTCCTAATTTTTACAATAATAAAAAATATTTCGATATTTATGGATTTTTCGAAGCTGAAAACGTAATGTTACCATTCATTTAAAAAACAAAATTGAATACATCTAACTCTTAATCTTTTTTTTCATTAACAGAGATTAAAAAATAATTTATTTTTAAATTAATTAAAATAACTAATTGTAAAATCCCTGAGTTTTAATACATGCTTTCGTTATTTCATCAAAATACAACAACCATCGCAATTATTATAGTGTTAAAATTAATAATTACATACGTAAATCGCATTACATATAAAAGAACGAGTTATATATAATAAACCAATAATGAAAAAATATAAAAATATAATAAAAAATAATTTGACGTTGCATATTTTTTGTCGTACATATCTAAAGTAGCTCTCATTTTTTTCTATAATATTTCTGAAAAATTAAACGATGCTAGTACAAAATCGTCTTTAATCACTGATAGCCACTTTGGTTACCAAGTATGCGGTATGAAATGCTGGTATTTATTCTCATTGTACCATCCAGATTGCGGATTCGAGCTTGTACCGCGAGAAAGAATAAAAAACAGGAGATTGATACTTACACCTGCGATTGAGGCTTCGCATCTGATTTCTTTCTTTTCTTGGTAATGCCGCCACTCATTTTGACCCACAACGGGTCTTGCAATTCACACGGGCCAGGTCTGCAACAAAAGCGCATTCACAATTAGAGAGAAGCACATCATAAAGCGTACAAAAAGTAAGAAGTCTTTAAATGCAACAGGGAATCAATATTATTTAATTATATGAAATAAAATTCTAAGAAACGTTTCTTTATCTATAAAAATCAAGTGATTTTTCAAATCAATAATTAAAGAGCTGTAAAACTTGAATTGTCAAAATAATCGCAAGAAAATAACACGAAGGTGAATACAAGTATCGAAGAAATTAAAACAAAATTAATATCGCCTTTCGCGCGATAACGTCACAATAATCAGCATGAAAGAGAAAAATATATATATATCAATGTCAAGTGTCAGCAGACCCGTATCCTATCCTTTGAAGATAAGTCTCGGAAAATTTCATCTTATTGCGAAGAAGACTTGTCTTCGAATAATCAAGCTCGAATTCGATCTAATCTGCTGCACGTGGACTAAAGCTGCACGTGCGATTCCTCCATTCCTCCCTCGCCTCTTCCTTACTTGTTCTGTGCAGGAATACACAGTTTCTTCGAGTATATACGCACGTGTATATGTCGCTGACATTTCTCCTACTTTTTCACATTCTCGCGACTCGTTTACCTTGAAATCGATAAAAGCTCAAGACGGAGATAAATCATCCTCAACAAACTCGGAATCCATAATAAGGTCTTTACATATATATGTGTATACATATATATATATATATATAAAATATATATACACATATGTGCGAAATGGTCCGGCATTGTTAAAAGAAAATCGATTCGAGTATTCATACGCCCACACTATCGACGAAACACGTCGAAAAATTGAACAATTAAATTTTCCAATTTAATAATTGAATTTTTCGGCGTTGGCAGACATTTCAGTTTCGTCGGTCGAACGTCGCATTTCTAAAAGCTTATAAATCGAAAATTCTTAAGAGATAAAAAAAGGTATATTTTAATCTTTCGATCTTTCGCAGAACATATTTTAGCTCAAAAGAGCTAACACTATATTTAATGCAATACGTAGGATAAAACGGTAACGATATAATGTAATAGACTTTCAGAAAGAGAGAAATAAAGCAAACGGTTAAAGTCTCGTGGGACGTCTAAAGCGTAGTCTTAATTCACTCGATATTAAACTTCAGCTTAATATCGAGCTTAACGATTCTTCTGGCGCGCCTTCTGGACCTTCGCGTTATTTGAGCCCCCTTTCGCACGGCTTCGCACAATTATTCTCTCTTCCTTTATCGAAATTGGATTTACCGAGGCCGCTATAAATACGCGGGGCGCACAAGAGCGACTCGAAATAATGCCTTGGACTACTCCCGGCGGCGTAATGCAGCGTGCGATTCCTTGAGATCGTCTTTTTTCCTCACACTCGCTGCGACCGCCGCAGTTTATCATAGCGCAAGCGACGGACGGCGCGAGCCTCCCTTCGCCCTTTGTGCATGCCTTTTCGGTTCGTTTCCCCCGAATCAATAAAATTCCTTTATGGCGACACACGGCCGGGGCAGCGTTATAATAAACCGGAGAATCGACCGCTAACAAAGTGCCTAAAGATAATAGATAATCGCGCGCACAATAATGAGTACTACACAACGATGTAGAGGGTGTCCCGAAATTATCAATCTTATCAAAGATCTCTATTTGTAATTCGCATGTTATCCCAGAATCTGAGATCGTTCTCTTTAAACAGAGATTGTACGTGATTAGATATTACATACAAATTGAATAATTTTTCAGTATTAAAGGTCAATTGTAATTTTGGCTGCTGGATTAATAAATTAAAAACAAATTTAAAAAACAAATTTTTCCGTAGCAAAAACTTTGAATACGATGCAAGTTAATTTTTATTAAATATGTTGACATTCTTATCTTAAACTTTTACGTTTTAAAAGTCAATCATGTCACCACAGCATAGAACAGCTTGTTATCCACATATTACACGCGTTCTTTCAAAACTTTAAAAAAACTTTCGATATTGTGTAGTTCGTTAAATTAAAAAATAAATTTCTCTTTATTACTTAGAAAAGAGGGTAATAGTATGGCACCATTTTCATTTTATTGAATAACTTTGTTTATAATCAATATTTTATATTGAAACTTGAACAATTATATTTGTCAAAGTGTTGTTTAACAGATTCTAGATTTAAAGTAATGAAATATTTATTACTTAGGACGTGATTTATAAAAATGTAATGCATTGCATAATCGGTGGAAGAAAAAAAAGTGGTGATAATATGGCTAGCCCAAAAATAATTTTTTAGAAATCAGTTTAGCTTAAAAAAACACATAGTATTTTGTTACAAAGTTATATATTTTTTATTTTCCTGATTTAAAATTTTCCTGCGTTTAAAGACTAGAGATATCATTAGAAATATCATTTTATCCCAGTTTAACATTAAACAACAAACATAAAATATCTCTAATGTTTCTGAATATCGCCCTTTAGAGTAACAATCGATTTATCGAAGAAATATTGCGATATGAAAATTTTGTTTAAAAAACCATATTAACAAAATCTCATATTATTGTTTAATTCTGCACAACTCGAAGTGTGTACAGCCGAATGAAAAGTTAAATAACAAAAAAACATACATTTGTGTGATAATACTCAAGTTTAAAAACAATGAGGAAATATGTGTAATTAAGTGCTAAAATGTGTTTGAAAAAGTTTAGAAGTGCTCAAAAGTGAAAATGCCTTATAAAAATTGTTAGCTATTGTGTATTGGCATATTAGCGTCATTAAAAAACGGCGGGCTACTAATTGAATAATTCCATAAACAATTGTTAAAATTCGTCACCTAATGACGAAAATAATGGGAGTAACTATAATGTCCACAGCCATGTAATATTCTTTTCTCCTCTATTATCTAGTATATCAAAACATACATATAGCAAATATAAGATACCTGTATATCAAGAAAATCAATCAAACAATGCATCTCATCAAGACTCCTGACTGAGATAATAGCTTAACGTACAAAATTACTTGTTTATTCATTTTTATATAATCGCATAATAATGTTTGCGGATTTTATGACGCACAAAAAATCGCAATTGTATAGTTTTTGAAAATTACAAATTACGCGATTTTTATTCGTGATCAACGAGCGATAATAGGATCCACTATACGAGTGACTACGTTCGGCAGGATGGAACACGGCGCTTTGATAAATGCGTTACGTCCGCGACTCTCTCGTAGCCGTTAATTTATCGGTATGCCGATAACGCAATTAACGAGTTGTAAAGTGCATGGGTTACTGCATCGTAAATTAGACGCGTTGCATCACTTTTCTGGTTAGCTCGCGCGCGCGCACACACTCTTTTTTTGCCACGTTTGAATCCCACTAACAATGAGACCGTTCTTTCTAAATACACTTCGTACACTTTTTTCTTTCACCATCTCTTCCATTCCTTTCTCTTTCTCTCTTTCTTGAAACGTATGTGTGTGTGTGTGTGTGTGTGTGTGTGCGTGTGTGTGTGCGTACTTGTTTCATTTTAAGCGTGGAAGATAAAGATAAATGCATATAGCATTATTACATATAGGTCAAGTATATTTCTTTGCGCTCCACTTCTTTAATATGAATGCATTGTATTGTATTATCGGCCGAAGAGTTTTTTTACAAAATTTTTACGTATTGGACTGAAATATTAATATGATCAAACTTAAAGCTTGTATTTTACATAAATAAATCAGTTGCTTTAGAAGAGTGATATAAAGTAACAATTAAATTTTATCGAAAACAAAAAAATTTGCTTATACCATGAAATATAAAATTTCTGAATTTTGTTTCTTCAAACAATATGATGTCTTATATAATCTGGCAATTTTTGAAATTTTGCAACGTTGTGAGTGTAAAAGATTTATTTTTTTTTTTAATATCACATGTTGCTCTTTCGAGATGATCGTCGTCTTTTAACAAATTTCAGATACAAATAAAATATGTAAATATAAAAAAAAAAAATAATAATATTAAACTGTAAGAACGTGAATAATTGAAAAAGAATATAAAAGTTGCGAAAAACAAAACATAATTCTCGGAAAAGCTTGCACACGAAGAATATAGAAGTAATTTTGTATACCAGGAATGCATATAAATATTGATGTCGAATTGCATTATCAGCGAAATACCCACGAGATTATTCAAATCCTCCATAGCACGATCGGTAGCTGTTAAATTCGAAAAATCGGTAACTTGTATCAAGCGATTCTTACGTCATTCTATAATCGGTTTCAGATTTCGGCACGATGCAGCAAAAAATCGAATGGGCAATCGTAAATGTCCGCGCATAAAATACTGCAATTTAAACCTCATTAGCCGGTAAGCAACGACCGATACGAGGATCCGTTTGTATGCATTTCAAGACAGTGAAATCGCACGTGCATACTTGTAAATGTCATCTCGATGAATTTGATATCGGTATACGCTTTTCTTTCAATTATGCAAATTATTGCGTTAACTTTTAATGATGGCTTCTTGTCGATTTGTAATCCTGGCAACGAAATCGTTTAAAAACTATCTGTCGATATTTTTGTTAACAAAACATTTCCTGCAAACTAATCAAAAAGCTCTTTGCAAAATTTTACGTATCAGGTCAACTTTGACTTCTTGAATTTATTAGAAATTTATTAAGAATTAATTTTAACAATTTTTACGCGCAGATATATAAAAGATTTATAAAAGATCGATCGTTAAAAATGTTCGCAATTATTAATAATTGCATAGAAATATTTAATGAATGATGGAAAAATTAGCCGCAGATATATGCAAAATTATTCAAAATAATCAAAACAAGAAAGAGATACGGCAAATGCGAGTCAAGCGCGGTTAACGGTGCGCAGTGAATAAACAACAAAAAGTAATATGTTACATTAACTTTAATAGAATGTTTCGGCTTATCCTTCGAGCCATCCTCAGCATGGGTACAAAGTAACTAAGAGATGAAGTCGTTGATGTTGAAGTGAGGTTTGAGTAATCAAAATTAATTTATTCTACTCAATTTAATGTAGTGAGTTAAAATCATTTATTGATCTTCAAATTAATATTAGGAAATTAGTATATAAAAATAAATTATTCATTTATCATATTTAATTTTTCAATGAATATTGAACTTTCGACAGTGTCGCAATATTGTAAGCAGCTTAAATATAAATTCTTACAGTCAAGGCTTTCCTATCTTACATTTCACTTATGATGAACCGCGTGATGAATGACGAAAGCGAGATAGCATTAATATATCTTAAGAGTATAAACTTAAGATAACATTCTTGTTCTAATTACCTCGACCCAAATTTATGAAAAACATTGCACTGTCGAATCACGAAAAAAAAAAAAATAAAGACCAAATTAGATCGACGTAACGGAACGTTTTGTTCACGTCCGCTACGTTTGCTCCGTTTTACGGAAACAACAGTGCGTGAAAAAAAATGATTGGGAATTGATTAAGCGTACCTGTCATAAACGTTCGATTGCGGCAGCGTCTCGTTAGCATAGCGGAAATATTTCACTATCTTTAGAACATACCGGAGGTGAGTATCGTTTCCACCGTATCGAACAAACAGTCGTTCAGCGAGTTGTTACACGTCGTCTGATTTAACGAAGCGTCTATTAACGATCGATCACAACAAGATTATGCGATGATTTATGCGCGAAAATAGCGCGTTTGAAGCATAACGCGCCATCCTTTAATAACAGTTGATAAAACGAGAAATGTATTGAGTGTCGAAAGATTAACGATCGCAAAGACACTTCGCGTAAATGAATGAAGCCGATGCGACGTGAACGTCCGATTGAAATGAATTACGCGGTATAAAGTGACATTATATGACCGCGTCAGGCTGGCGATGTAACGTCAATATAAGCATTATTTTGGAAGAAAATTTAATCAATCACGGAAATGCCGGCAATTTTTAGCCTAGGACGAATAATAATGGGTTTTTCCGCTATCATTGGCAATTTTAGGCAAAATAATCGCGCACGGCTTTATTTGTCTGCCGATTTTCATTGGTTAAAAATACACATTCATTGACTGCTAAACACGCGACGGTGCCGTTCTCGCCGAAACATGCAAAATAAAATGTGTATGGTCGCATCTATTTCAGGCACTATCCATGTCGACGACCTTGTTTAAGAAATGTACGTAAAAGGGATTTTAAAGTCTAAGAATCTCTTGTACATTACAGTAGCGATTGCAGCGACGGGAAGCAATACGCGGAATATCGAAACAGAGTAAAATATCTGGTAAAAAAGAATCAACAAAATGCGTTAATTGCTTAATAAAAAATTCATATGGAAAATTACAAACAGGAAAATTCTGAAAAAAAATTCTTTCAGTTGCAGATGTATGTATGATCCACATCTGATAACAACAGAATAAACGAAAACAAGGGAGAACTACCAAATGCATACCACTTAAACTATTTTTTTTTATTACATTTGGTGCTGTTTTAGATGTAAATCAAAGTTCAAAGTTCAAAATTGTAGCTCGACGTTTCAGTAATCTATTATTACATGTTAAATCTTTCAGTAATAACAAATTAATTTGTTATAAGCTTTTCTGTAACCTACTGCGAAAGATGTGATTTAGGAACTGGTCGCCTAAAGCGTACTTGTGATCTTTTAAATCGTATCGTTTTCGAAAATATTGAATTTATAAATTAAAGTTATTAAAATAATTAAAAATATAAAGAATCATTAACAAATATTTATTTTATTCAAATTTATTAAAAAGTGTGTGTGATCAAATATTTACTTATTAATCTTACATTAATATCATTTCTTTATAGTAAAATTTGTGATGGTACGAATTAAACTTGATAGAGTTTATAAAAATATCGATTTAATTTTTATAATAATTGTAAATATGTATGTACAATGAAAATGTAAAATATATTCTACAAGCCTCCTCTTAGGAAAATACAATTCAAAATAAAATTGCATTACGTTATAAGTTGATGAAAAATTTACATCAGATGTACCTGATTTTCTAAAATGTTAATTATACACAAAACAAAACTTGTTAAATTTTTGTCTACGTTACTTATTTCTTATTTACTTTTTATTTTTGTCACTAAATGTTGTAAAATTTACATCAGATGTACCTGATTTTTTAAAATGCTGATCATACACAAAACAAAACGAAACTTGTTAAAATTTTGTCTACGTTACTTATTTCTTATTTACTTTTTATTTTTGTCACTAAATGTTGCTTTGGAGTAAAAATGTAAAATATTGAATAGATACGCTTTAGGAGACCGGTACGCATTCAGAAACTTTCCCCTACTTCTCGTTTCAGAAAATTACAATCTTGGAAATTCGTGTATTCTCAATAAATTCGCGATTAATAAAAATAGTTCTCATTTCTTTTATTGCGCAAAAGATTAGAAAGAGCACGTGTATTGCGAAAATATTCTTATTGAGAGGAATCAGCTGGTCGATTCCTCAGAAGCGAGTTCGAGTGGAACAGTCGCGTGTTACACTACACAGGCTCTTAATGCGATAAACGCGTAATAACGCAACATTCGGGACGGGCAGCAGCGATTGATCGAAAGTTCGGCCTTGAACCGCCGTGATAGAATAATCGGACATTTTCGAAGGAGCCGGTTCTACGTCGACGTCAACGCCGCAAGTGCGTTTCGTGATGCGAAGCCAAAAAGGGATAAAAAAAAAACATAACGAAAGGCATCGATCGAGAAAATTGCTGACTAAACCGACAATCTTTAGCCGTACAAGTGGCTGTCGTAAAAAACGACTGACGAGACGAAAAGTGCTAAGTGGATGGCAAATAATCTGTTCGAGAGAACGATAAGTAACGTAAGCGGAAAATACGAAGAAAAGCGATGCTAGTTAATTATGATATTAGATAATTCCAAAAAAAAGTGGGTATATTCCACATTGTCGTAATAATTTCACGAAGAGTTGCGATACCGTGATAATTTAATGAGAGAACTTTCTCCGAATTAAAATGCCGACAGGCCGATAACGTCTGTCGCCGCTCGATAAGAAAACGTTACATAAAACGTAAAGAATAATTTCCTTCGATGGATCCTACAATTCGTATCGCGTGGCTTTGTAAGCTCAACTTGGAGCTACACTTATGAAAAATATTGACACCTCCGCATTATACTTCACGTTCCTTTGTAAGTTCGACTTGTACTTATGAGAATATTGATACCTCTCACAGTTTTATATGTCGCGCCGACGCGCGATGGCTTAAAGTGTCGACGTCGCGGCTTTTGCGATTGAAAAATGCGATCACTTGGAGAGAGAGCTTACCGCGCATTCCGTTCCTCCATCATCGAAGGATTTCTCTTCCCCTTTTCACGCGCTTCTATTCACTCGCAGAGACACCCCCGACACCCCCGACGTCACGATCGCGCGAACGTTTCTTCAGCGCCGAAGACGTAGTCCGATCCCACGGAACGTTCGATTTCGATGACTCTTCGCCACGATGTTTTTCGACGATCGATCCCATACCTGCCTCGGGGATTCGTAATTTCCTGCGCGAGGTTCGTAATCTCAGCATGGAATCAACATTCGCCGGTGCGAACTCCTCGAAGCGAAACTCATTCGAAATTTCTTGTCAGCAATTCGACCGATAAAAACACTCTCGTGTTGATACTTGTTGAAAATTTCTATCAATTACTGCAACCAATTCTGCGTTTGAGGAAGCCTCGCTTGAATCACTCGACACCTTGCATTCGCGAATCCTCCGCGACATACAATTCAGGATATTATCTCGATAATTCGAGAACTATTATATTATTATTATTATTCAAATGTTAATCCAAGATTTCTTCGAAGTTCCAAATTCTTCATCCGACAAACTTTTTATTTCTTTTCTATCTTTGAATTTATCGACAACACACACACACACACACACATCTCAAAGATCTATTAGAAAATCAAGATCACTGGCAAAGCACTACACTACTTAAGAATTCGAGTCACTCCGAAATTTTCAACTCACTCGTCGATCCAGATCGCTGAGAAATCGCCCTGCCGAGTCGCCTTAAAGATCTGGACCATAGCCAGATATCGCGTTATCATCACGTTATCTCGCGAACGTTCTTCCTCCAAGTCCATCCGTCTGATCCTCTGAACTTGATCAGATCGATATCGCGTCTATCTCGCGTTCGACTACTACTTCGCAGGCACGCGCTCTAGCCGGCGCTCGATCCGATTGTAATTCTTCTTCCTCCTCTGCGAGAGGGAAAACGCGCGCGCCCGCGCGCGTCTCGCGCCTCTCTCGCGATAGCGCAAGTAGTAGTCGTCGTCGTCGTCGTTGTCGTCGTCGCGAAATGCTCTCGCGCTTCTGCCGACGTCACCACTTATCGCGTAGGAAAGCACCTTGCATCACGAACGGCGGCGTATATCCACGCAGCCGTCACCCAGTTGTCACGGGGGAGGGGCACCTCTTTCTCCCTTCATCCACCAGTTCGCCGTCTCTCCTCCTCCTCTCGCGCTGCTTCTATGAGCCTCCACTCTTTCCGTTCTTCCCTCTCCACGCTGGTTCGCGCTGTACCAACGATAGACCACCTCTCTTCTCTTCTCTTCTCGTCACGTCTTCTCCTTCCTCCGACGCGTCTATGTTGACCGCTAAACGAGCGGCGCGCACATGTGTGATGGCGATGGGGCCGGTGTGTGCGTGCGGCGGGCCGTTACGCACACGCGGATACACTGGAACAGCGGCGGCTCGCAATCGACATACGGTGGATGTGGCGAAATTTTTGCTTAACCTAGTTGGCGCCGGTGATTTTTTCGAGCTTGCTCGCGTCGAGCGTCACGCTCGTATCGCTTCTTTATTTAAATTCACGAGTTATCTTCGCTCGTACAACACTGTACGTTGTCTCTTCACACATGTGCTTCACTCGCGAACTTCGATCGCGCGATCTTTGTTTCCTATTTTCCGCGCAAGAGGACATTTTTGTCTCACAGTTTGATATCTCGTGTGCCTCGATAGCTTCCCGCGGATCATCAAGACTAGATTTGTTTTGCAACGCGATCTAACTGAGTCTCACTTTAATCAAATCGTCGTCGTCGTCGAAGGAATTCGCGCGGCGCTCGCCTCCGAGGCCGAGAGAGCGCATCGACTGACGCGGATTCAGCACGCGCGTGCCGAAGACACCGGATAGACAC
>QKQZ01000463.1:15401-32543 GCA_003595255.1 Solenopsis fugax | reverse complement strand
TCTTGAAACCTGTTGCTTTGCGAAAAATCTGTCAACGACTTAGAGAGGCTTAATCCGCAGCGTGTAGGTTTGTTAACGACGCGTCTATCTCATGCGCAACTTCCTGAGGAGTCCAGGCAGCCCTTACGTCTCTCCGCTAATTATTAGCCGAGCGCGTGAATCGCGTGACCAGCGTCGTCCCACACGAGCCGCGAACCCGGAACTATTTCCTACACGCCGGTTTTCTCCGCTCCCCTGCGTCACGCCGGTATTCTTTTTTTATTATTTTTATTATTCTATCCCTCGGCCGGTCGTCGCTGGTGAGAGGTACGATGTCGTGGCCGCCGTTCTAGGTTCTCGTGGGCGGAGTCGTACAGGAACACCGCGGAACAAGTGAAATTGCATCGCGCGCGTTCGGGGTTCCAGATAGAAAGTATCGCCTCTCAGCGGGGCACTCCGTGCTTAGCAAACTGGAACGGTCAGATTAATCCTAGACACCCGGGTGTCCTTCCGAAGAAAGGAGTAAATTTGATCAATGAAATTTATGAAGAGAATATAGAACTTGGCAATAGACTCAAAATTAATCTGGTAATACGAAATTTACTTGAAAAATTAATTTCAGTAAAAGTATTAATTAAGCGATCTGAGATAAAAGCTAATTTAGATTGTATAATTTTAAATTATTATTTCAATCTAAAGTAATTTCAATTTTATAAATCATTGTTTTTTTAAAAATATTATTTTCTTCAATATTATTATTTTCATAATTTATTGATATAGTTTTACAAGAAGTAAATTTCAAAAATTTAGTAGGCAGTGATAGAATTGAAAACAGTTAAGCTGCAATCATACTTTATATTTATTCACACACAGAAAAAAAATTAGTATCAAATCAAGAATTCATTATTTTATATATAAGCAAGAATATAAAATTTTCTTGGAAGAATTTATAATCTTAAACAGACATAATTTGCTTATATGAAGAAAATTTTTCTCTTCGTACAAGCAAATTATGTCTGTTCAAAATTATAATTTCTTCCAAGAAGATTTTATATTCTTGCTTATATATGAAACAGTGAATCTTGATTTAATACTAATTTTTCTTCTGTGCACTTATTAGTTTTATATTTACACTTAACGTACACTTTGAGACATTTGTATCCTGTGCATTATTTTTTTATTGAAATATCTTGTGATGCCGATTATAATTAGTTATAATATTTATATTCGTTCTTTTAAATACACCATACAAAAGTATTAAAAAATTGCTTTATTTAACTCTTTTGTAATATAACTCGCCTATAAAAAAATTTATTGTAATTTTGGCCCTGTACAATATGTTAACACATAGTATACTTATAAAACTTGAAATAATGAAAGAAATATATTACAAAAGAAATTGACGCCATCTTATGTCATCGTTTCTCAATCTTTCACAATCGACGGGCCATCGAATCGTCGTTGAAAAAGAAATATAGGCGTCCATATTCGACGTATTGCGCAAGGGACGAACTCATTCGCGATGATGATCCGCAGATCGTTCGGCAGTAAGTCGCTCGTAAAGAAAGATAGCTTTGTGCAGCCTCGAACACGCGTAATTGCGTTTGGTGGACTTAGTGAAATCGGTGCATTCAACGTACAATTACGTATGTGCCCGCTCGCACGGCCGAGTCGGTGAAGGATCGTGACCTTTATCGGCAATGAGGCTCGCCGTTGGCGGTAAAGTACGTTATTCTTACACCTATGCATAGTATTTATCTATAGGGCAACGGGCGAATTACGTATGAAAATCAACATCTCACCTTTTCGCGCGCATTATGCGCCTTGGTTCGTTAAGTATTACCCAATCGAAAAGCGTTTCTCAGCGTTTGTACTTGCGTTACTCATCGGCATCCGCGCGCCAAATCGCTTGCCCACGCTCGCGCCGATATATCCCGGCGACTGCTCCGTTATGTAAACGAAAAAGTTGCGCTACCGCCTAGTTTTCCTCGCGCGCCCAGATTCACCGCAATTTCTGGCCGGATTACGCAACTATCTGGCGCTTTCCATCGAACACATTTTCGCGAAGGAACTTACCGAAAACTCGGCAACGCCAGCGCGCCGATCGCGTTTTCAAAAGACGAGCGTTTAATTTCTTTCGTAAAGCTGTCGCAGAAAGTGTCCCGTTACATAAAAATGTTCAGCAGCGTGGGAAAGTTAATGATAGATATAATCAGAGGCTTGTTAACTTATACAAGGAAGGCTGCGTAATTTTAGAAATATATTTGCCTGTTTTCATTTGTCGGTGTTCTTTCTCTCGATGCGAATTAAAATTCCAATCACGTAATAATGTCAAAAAATATTGTAACTCTGTTCACATGTAGAACGATGCTTATTTAATATCTTCTTTTTGTTATTACTGACGGGCAAAAATTCTCACGAATTTCTCTTTTTCAAGAAGAAAAATTGTAAAAATAATTCTCCTGAACAGTTGCAGTCATAATGCTTCTCCCTCCTTAAAAAATCTGATAGAATTATTACACTGAGAGAAATGTTTGGTAAAATCAACCAAAGTTTGATTGAATAGTGATCAAATGAATTTTATATTTATAATTACTAAATATATAGTTGTTTTGATCAAACAATTTATAGTCTTTATATATACCACATAATTATTTTCCTATAACAAATTACAAAAAGTTTTGTTAAACGTAACTAAGTTTTTGGTACCAGTAAGTATAAAATTCATTTGATCACTATTCTACCAAACAATTTCTCTCAATGTATAGATAAGAAAGAATCTGTACAAGCTTACCATGATCAGATTTGTTATCGTTTTTCATGTTTATTTAGCCATATAATTTAGTCATGATTTAATCATCTTTATTCATGTATCTGACTTTGTTTTGTCGAAATTGATGTTATCTTATCATGTTTTCAGTATTTATGTACACAGAAAAAAATTAATATTAAATCAATAATTCATTGTTTTATATACAAGCAAGAATATAAAATCTTGAAAAAATTTGATAATTTTAAACAGACATAATTTGCTTACATGAAGAAACAAAATAAATTCTTTCAAGAAGGCTTTATATTCTTGCTTATGAAACAATGAATTGTTGATTTAATACTAATTTTTTTTCTGTGTATAATGTTTTACGTAATATTTTTATTTTAGAGATTTTGTTTTTTACATATTTTTGTAAACAATAGAAAGAGTGAATGACCGATAACGAGCAAAAAAAGATGTACGTTTTTAATTAAAATTTATTTCTGTTTAATCATTAAATAATCATTAAATTAAATGAACGTTTCGACTTACTTTGTCTTCCTCAGCAGTACTAATAACGTATAACATTATATAAATAAATTGGGACGCGTACATTCAAATAAATATAAATATAGAAATAGATAGATATAACGGTTGTGTCAGAGTATCATAAAAATTATATTTTTTACACACACAGCAAACAAGTAATTTTCAGATTAAATTAGATAACTTGACAAGTTATATAGAAAGACACACACGTTCAGATTAGTATTTTATTGTTTAAGTAAGAATTTCTTTTTAAGAAACGACAAAAATAGATAATTTTTTTATCGCAGATCAAATGTAAGTTCGGTTAAAACGAACTTTATTATAAAATTAAATAAAACGTCAATAAAGTTTAAACGTTTCTGTTTCTATCATTTTTTATCGAGTTTGTTTTTAAAAAAAGGATCTTCCTAGGTGCTGCGAGAATACTTATCTTTTCGGAAAAAGAAGACGAAAGCAAAACCGTGAGAACTCGTATCGCGTGTCGTATTACTTGAAGATGTGTTTCAGCAAAAACGATCGATCTTACCCCATTATTGTATCAACGAGAGGATATCGCGGCCGGGAGCGCGTCAGGATTTCCCGGCATTCATCGCCTTCTCTCTCGCCCTCGCCCTTGGGCTACGTCCGTGTATGAAACGTTGGGCAATCCCAACGTCGGACGTGGGTGGTGGTGCGGTGCGGTGCGGCTGCGGGGGATACCGTTATACGTTACACCCACCTTTATTCTATAATATAGATCAGAGCCGAATGCGAAAGAGAGAGATTCGCAGCCGCGCGCATAAACCCTCTTATATCATCGTCCGCCGTGCGGCGCATTGAACGTTTCATTACCTATGCTTTACATAAGCCGGCACCGACAACGGGAGAGGAACGCGCCGTTCCTCGGTCGTTCCAGAGAGGCTCTCTTAAGGCCCGACAGGGCTCTCTTTCTCGCGCCTCCTCGCGCAAAACCAGCTTCCAGTGACGGGCTCGAGCCGAGCCTTGGCGCGAGTGACATCACGACACCCGCTTTTGAGTTTGACATTTACCGTTCAGAAAGAATTCGAAGTGCATTACTCACGTGTGTTTATTTAGTAAAATTTAGGCGGAGCCTGTTTAGTCGCGATTGATTTATTCGCGAGATGAGGTATCTCATGCCGTAACGGAATAATTAATCGCGGTCTTAACGACTGCAATTATTACTATTATTATTATTAAGTAATTTAGAAATTTTTTGAATTTTTATATTTACGATTGAAAGAATGAAAATAAGGATGTATCTGACATACAGTTCCTGTAAAGTAAATAAAGTTTGGAAATGTGTTAATATTAACACTTTAAATAAACTATGAAAGTTGTGTGAATAAAATTATATTTTTAAAATTTATTTACTTTATTTGTAATTAAAAATTATATTAATTTTTACAGCATTAAGAAAAATCTCATTTCTTTGTGTAAGTACTTTAAATATTCAAGATGATTTATTAAAAGTTATATTGTGATTATCTGTTTAATTTTTTGTAAATAAATAAGTTTTGTTTATTTTACAGAACTGCCATGATCTCTGTATTGCAATAAAACTTTGCATAAATCATTTTGAATATCATTTAAAGCACTTAAAGTATTTAAAGTACTTAAAAAAATTCAAATTTTGTCATTAGTTCATTATTAATTATATTTTTATTAGAGCACATTCTACTTCTTATTGAAATAATTTTTTATCTAGATAGAAAATCACCACTAAATTTTTTCTACTACTTTCAAATGTAATATAAAACAATCTATAATTTTTTTCATAATTTTCTTTGAGAAATGTCTTATACATCTTTAAACAAAATTTAAAATTAATTCGAATGAGTAAAGAGATCCTATTTTAAATTTGACATGTTGAAGCCTAGCTAATTTGTGAAGCCTCTTTTTAGCGAGGATGTAATTAATTTATTTAATTGTCAAATTTATTTAAATAATTGTTTAATTGATATTAATATTTAAAATTTCAATATTAAAGGCTGATCCAATATGGCGGATCAAAATTCTATATTTGGGTACATTTGAGAAATTTATTTTCTAGATGTTCTTTAAGTTTTTGTGTTTACTCTAATGACGAATCTACGAAAATTCTAATATTAAAAATGGTTGGTCCAATATGGATATACTTCTTCTCGGAATATAATATAGAATTATTGTTATAATACACAAATATCAATAGCATGAGTTATGTCTAAGTAAGCTAATAAACTTGGCAATGCGATTTATGTAAAAGGAAAATTAAACACAAGTCGGAATTTAACTTATATTTAAAAAGAAAGAAAAATCTCTTGCGCGCGAGCTGTAATTTACGCGTTTCCGCATCTAATCAAGTAGCACATTTGAAATTAAAAGCATCGAGAGCGACGACTTCTTTCCCGGCATTGCGGGAAGCGAGGGTCGCGCACTACCGGACGGAAGAAATAAATGAGGGGACAATTTGCATAACGTTTGTTCGTCTCGAGGACGCGCGAATCTATCGCTCGTTCATTCGCTCGCTCGCTCACTCCGCGTGCTATGCGAGATGCTCGGCCTACGATCGGCCGAGTAGCGCTGAATCATAGGATAAACATAGTCGAGACGTGCTCTCTTCCTGAACTCTGCATGCGTGGTTAAGACGCAACGTCGCGGCAAACGTCCGGCACGGTGTTTCCAGCGGTTAACGAACGCGTTTCCGCGGGACAATGCCATGTAGCCGCGGCCGATAGATCCCGGTTTTTTTCTTTCTCTCTCTCTCTGTCTTTGCTTATCTCTCTTTCTCTCTGGCCTCGGGCGATGTGCCGCGAACATGCGTATCGCAGGAAGGAAAAGTCGCGAACAACATATAAATTAGGGTCATCTCCCGTTACCGGTTCGACGAAGCTTTCCATTGATTGGCCTTTAAATTTCTGTCAATTTCCTCGTAAAGTTCTTCAGAAAATTTTTCTTTAGAGGCATTATTATCATCTATCTATATTTCTCATTAGGAAATAAATTCAGAGTAAATTACACGGAAAGAACGGCTAAAAATTGGATACAGATCTAAAAATAATTTTGTTAGGTCATCAAAATAATTACGTTGAACTATCAAACTGGATTGCTACACAAAAAAAAAATTAAAATCAACAATTCATTGTTTCATATATAAGCAAGAATATAAAATCTTGGAAGAATTTATAATCTTAAACAGATATAATTTGCTTACATGGAGAAAATTTTTCTCTTCACGTAAGCAAATTATGTCTGATTAAGATTATCAAATTCTTCCAAGAAGATTTTATATTCTTGCTTATATATGAATTGTTGATTTGATACTCATTTTTTTCTGTGTAGAATGTCAAAAATTTTTGCAGCATTGCTCATCATGCTTGAACATCCGTCACAATTACTTTGATGATCTAATAAAATTATTTTCAGTCTATATCCAGCTAAATATTTACATACTTCAATAAAATCGTTCTTTCTGTGTATATAAATAAACTTTAATAAATATACAACGATGGATATCTCTTATGTTTTACATGCAAGTGTTGGCATAAAAAATATTTAATTTCTTTAAAATTAAAATTAAATAAATTGAAAAGAATTAGATTAGGAAGAATTAAATTAGAAATATAACGAAATAATGCCAACACTAGATGTTCATGTATATATATGTGTAATAATTTTATATTGTTACAATAAAATCTTTAAAACACAATCCATCACATGAAACTCGAATCTGTGATGTAACACATTAAATTGACGAACAATTTAATAATTTATGCTAACAAGCATCTATAAGAAAATTAAATATTTGTTATTCCTGTTTCAACTTATATTCCTCCCGGGAGCTATTCGATTTCATCATTATTGTACTCGCAAGTAAAAGCGAAACATCGTTGCCTATCTGTTCAACATGTTAGAAGTAAAAGTAAATAAATGGTCTATATACTTTAGTTCAATATGTCGAACCGACCACTACCAGTAATATGATAATTTCGAGAAAGCTAGGAAAAGAGCTCGGGGAAATATGTGTTTCGGGCACTGTTTCAGGCATGAAAGTATCAGTAGCAGGATGTCAATTTCCATTCACGTGTACGCTACGCTCACACGCGCACATTTCGCGCACCCACGTTCACGTGTAACGCCCGGAGTTTGCGTATGCGCGTGTTTTGTTATTTTTTTTTTCCTCGCCGCGGGAGAAAGTGCTGAGCGACACCTTTTCTCATGCAATTAAGCTCGCGGGAGGCCAAGCGAGGCAGGCGATATCCGCGTTCAAAAGCTTCATTCGCGACCCATCGTTGAAATCACTCGAGCGCGCGGTGCGTGTGCTGCGATTGTCATGCAGATAATTCGGAATTCTTAATTTCATTCCAATGTACTATTCTTAATATCGGAATACTGATCTCGAATTGCAGAAATATTTGTGATCTATGTATTTGACCTATACGTTATCTTAAAAATTTAACAATAAATATATGCATTTAGGTTAACTTCGCGCCTGACAACAATTTATGTTTGTTTCAATTTATTGGTGCGTTGGCTCACATCATTTGTCTAAATCCCACCTTCCAAAAATTCATAATACGAACAACCGCTTTATCTACAATATAAACTGAAAAAAATGACTAGATTAATGCTGATTTATGTTTCCATCCATGCCTATATAATTTTTCCTATATTTTCTGAATAAGAGGAATTATTTATGTCTGAAATTATTTATATCTGATTCATGTGTTTGTGTTTTTGTGTTGTGATTTATATTTGACATACACATCGTCAAATAAATCTCGTATCGAAAAACGAATTGGATGAAATATCAAATAAAGTTTCTTTGAGTAATAAGACATAAATAATTCAATATATTTTAGTTAGAAGTCAACTAAGAGTGCACTCAGAGATGAATATGAAAAAGGAACTCCCATTCGCTCGAAACATAAAGTTAAATTAAAATATTATATAGGTATGAAAAATCATAACGTATAAATTTCTTGAAATGTCTAAAAATGAAATATTTTTTATCTGTTTTTATTTATAGTTGTGAGATGTATCGTGAAAAATCTCTAAATATTGTTTTCTTGTAACAGTGTCTTAAATAATATTTAATCTTGAAAATAAGTGAAAGACCAAACACAGATTTTAAATAATATACTTAAAAAGAAGAAATTAAAGTAATACAATTAAATCTTATATAAGTAACTAACAATATATACGTCAAATGTAGATCATACCACACACACACACACACACACACACATAGTGTGTGTACCATATAAGTATACATAAGTATGTATTGTTATGTCATCTTTCACACTCTAGATAGAGTTAGATATAAATAATTTTTCGTATTCAGAAAATATGCGAACAACTGTATAATTATGGATGGAAACATAAATAGGCATTAATTTTAAGTTCAACTTTTAAACTTTAAAATTAGGTAGTCTCTAATTTGTGGTAAATCAATTTTTGGAAGGTGGGATTTGGGCAAATAATGTGAGCCCATCCCATCAATAAATTGAAACAAACATAAATTGTTTTAATTCGAAGCGCGGAAGTGACTTAATTTTTATTTGAAGTAAATGTACATACATAGATTAAATGTCTGAATGAACGTTCTCTTACAACGAAAGTTACAACCATTTGGGTTGGAATAGGAAGACTCTTAAATGGAAATACAAAGATACTACTACTTGGATTTTATTTTGTTAAAAGTAGTACAACAGTTATTTCAAAGAAGAAAATATGCTCTTTATAATTGGCGCAATTTAAAGATTTCATATATTTTTTGGAAATACATATCATTTAGATTGAATTAGATTACACAATTTTAAGGTATCACTTTTGTTTAAGTACATACCACTTAATTTGGAATAAGATTTTTCAATGAAAATACAAAGATAGTGCCATTTGAGAGTTTTATAAAAAAATTAGAAAGATTAAAAGATATTACCTCTTGAATATTGTATTAAAATGTACCGTTAAAGAAACAATACCCATTACTGCCCACGTACGTATAAATGTCGCGATAAAACAATACTTTATTATTTCCATCTCTTATCGTTAATATTTAAATGAAATGGATAAATTGCGCGATGTTTTTTACGATAAAAATAATAGACAAGTTTACAGTTGCGAAAGTCAATTAAATGCGTGGATAGTCAAGTTAATTGTTCACAAGAAATAATTGTGTTTCGATGAATAACGTAACGACATGCGGAACGGTACACGTCGCAATCCGTCGATTTAAGTCTTGCCAAGCAAACGACAATACAGTGTGTTCGACAAATGTTAATTTAATATTAAAATACATCAGCTAGTCTACTATGAAATATTTAATGTTTTAATATTCTAGTATTTATATTTTAAATTAATTTTAATAAACAAAGTGCTGTATTTATATTTTGCTCTTTGTTTTGTTACTTATTAGCATCATCTAAAATAATGTTGAATTTCGTTTGATTGAGAGAGCGTTTTAGAATAGAATTATATTTTAATCTTTCTGTTAATGATTGAGACGTATATATATATAATTTAATTTTTTTCTACGATGTTAAAATTATACAATTTCATTTTTGAAACGTAAAAATAAGAAAAAGGAAAGTAATAAAGTTATTTCTATACATATACTTTTTTAATCAGAACAAAAATAAACTTTAGTTTTTAAATAAATTTTAAATTTAAAATCTCTGATACATCGAGAGAGAGAGAGAGAGAGAGAGAGAGAGAGAGAGAGAGAGAGAGAGAGAGAGAGAGAGAGAGAGAGAGAGAGAGAGAGAGAGAGAGAGAGAGAGAGAGAGAGAGAGAGAGAGAGAGAGAGAGAGAGAGAGAGAGAGAGAGAGAGAGAGAGAGAGAGAGAGAGAGAGAGAGAGAGAGAGAGAGAGAGAGAGAGAGAGAGAGAGAGAGAGAGAGAGAGAGAGAGAGAGAGAGAGAGAGAGAGAGAGAGAGAGAGAGAGAGAGAGAGAGAGAGAGAGAGAGAGAGAGAGAGAGAGAGAGAGAGAGAGAGAGAGAGAGAGAGAGAGAGAGAGAGAGAGAGAGAGAGAGAGAGAGAGAGAGAGAGAGAGAGAGAGAGAGAGAGAGAGAGAGAGAGAGAGAGAGAGAGAGAGAGAGAGAGAGAGAGAGAGAGAGAGAGAGAGAGATTGATTGATTGATTGATTGATTCAGCGTTTATTGCTGCCCTAGGGCAAGCCCTCTAAGGACAATAGCAAGTATATGTATACAGAGAAATGGTCGTAAAAGTAGCAACTAAGACTGACAAAAAATAATGTTGAAATGGTAATAAAAAATAAAAAATAAATAAAAAATAAAGAGAGAGAGAGAGATTGAAAATGATAAATTTTAAATGAAACATGTTCCTTTACTTATATTAAATCAATATAAAAGATTGTTATTAAAATTATATTTTTCTCATTAGAGTTCAAGTAGTGATATTTCTATTATCAAACATTTTTTAAATCAAGCTTAATTTACTATTGTCTTGAACGATGCTAACGAATTTACGAAGGAAAGCGTTAATATACAATGCTAACTCAGTTATCGAAATTAATTTAAAATATAAGAAGCAAAATATCTAACGTATAATTATTTCGTAGTAGTTAATTCATAGTTGAAACATTTTATAGCAAAACAAAACTGCTTATATGATCTTTATTTTTATTCGTCGACGGCGTATACAAAAGTACATGCATTAATAGAAATTATCGTCTCGAAATATTTATTATTTTATACAATCACGCAGAATATTTTTGTTTTTTAAATTATCTTGTAATTATATTTAACGATATATAATAAAGCTAGAATTTTTTTTCGATACTATCCAAACAGAAAAAAAATTATTATTAAATCAACAATTTATATATAAGCAAGAATATAAAATCTTCTTGGAAGAAATTATAATCTTAAACAGACATAATTTGCTTACATGAAGAAAATTTTTTAGAAAAGATAAATTCTTCCAAGAAGATTTTATATTTCTGCTTATAAATGAAACAATAAATTGTTGATTTGATACTAATTTTTTTTCTATGCGGATAGTAGTATCGAAAAAATTCTAGCTTTATTATATATCATTAAATATAATTATAAAATAATTTAAAGTACAAAAATATTCTGCGTGATTTTATAGAATAATAAATATTTCGAGACGATAATAATTTCAACAATGAATTGTTGATTTAATATTAATTTTTTTTCTGTGCACAGAATCGAGTAAACATAGCTAAAGCGTTTAAGCGACATTTAATCGAGATCAGTGTCGAAAGATTGTTCGCGCATCGTGAATTCCGTTATGCAAAAGAAAAGTGTCCCAATAGGAACTAAAGGCTAGAGCCAAGATCAGTGAAAACGCTAATTACCACGGAGAAATCGTTAATTATGTCGTTGCCGCTCTCCTCTCCCTTTTTTTCTACGTGACTCCGTTTCTGTCTGGCTTCCTCTCCTTCCCTCCTCGCCCCGCGTCTTTCTCTCTTTCGCTTGCATTCTTCCGCGATGCTAACTATGTGAAGTACTCCCACGACACAAGAATGCCGCTTCAAGATCACGGACTTACGGTCGTGCCAGTCGACGACTCTCTTAATTATTCCCAACGTTTTCCTCTTCGCTTCCACCTTCGCGACTTTGCTTCCCCTGCTGCTGTTCAAGATGAAATATCACAGTTACTTGTAAAATAGAAAATCCGGTTGCAGATAATGATACTTGTATTCCGATGCAGGTACCGATATGGAAGTTTATATGTTCTGCGAAGTTGCATTATATTTTGAGAAAGTCGGAATATTATTAATATAATAATTACAAAAATGATTACGTTACACGTGTTGATATTTGGTAATAAATACGAATTACTTTTTATTAGTTAATGATAGCATTAATGTCAAAAATGATTTCGTAATAAGCTTTCAAGTGATTATTAAAGATATCGAGGAAAGATCTACGATATCTTACAATTTGCCTATAAATTATCTTGGTAATTATACTGCTGTGCTTGTACACTTGTGGTAATTAGAGATATTGAATAAGGCGCAACGTGCACGTGCGGTGTCTAGATATTTACAGTACCGGCCAAAATTATATCACCTTTCGATTTTTTGAGCATAACTTTTATCGAAGTGTATTGAATGCACTCAAAATTTTGTAGTAAAGACTTAATGGAAGGTACACTTTGTACATAAAGTGTAATGAGATTTGACAATATATGCTATGATCTTCGAATTTTTTTGTTAATTTTTTCATAGTCGCACTTTTGTTTTTCGTGTCGCAATCATTGTTTTTACCATCATAGTCTAGTTTTAGCAGTTGGATTTAATATTTCACATTATTTAGACTTATTATAATGACTCAAAATTTATGATTGAAATTTAACATATTTTAGAAATTTCAAATAAAATTAATTTTTTACAAGTTGCTGTTTTCATTATTTGATAACAAGTTGTTATTTATGTAAGTTATACTTATCATCAAAAGATATTATGATTTAATAGAGATTCGTGTCCTTTAAAACAAGTTATGCTAAAAAAAAAATCGAAAGGTGATATAATTTTGGCCGGTACTGTATATCTAAATATTTAACAAGAATCCTTTGCTGTCGCCCGAGCGACTTTTAACGAAGGCCCAAACGCTGCAGGGTCGTCGCCACGCGGAATCGAGTTCGCAGCCAGTGAAATCTCCAGATCGAAAGCGATTATATTTATGCGGTAGGTGGAAATTTAAAAAAGAAAAGCATGAGAAGCGTGCTCGCTTAACTGTCGCCGTTATCTCGCGCCGCAGATCGTGCCGCTATTACAGTGTAATACGGTGACTTTCAAATATCACGCGGACCCAGCGCCCGTGTCACACTTCTCCTCGGGATGACGCAAAGACGGACGATTAAAGCATTTTAATATTAGCCCATCGTTACCTTTTCTACTTCCGAGAAATCCGCTCTTTTTTCCCCCCTTTTTTTTGCGAAGCGGATTCCTTTTATGCCGCTTATATTTCTTACTTTCCGCTAACTGCTTCCAGGCAGTAGGAATGAATTTATCTGTTTTATCGTGCGAACATCGAAGAATTTTTCAAGTACTCGGCGCGGTTTTACCTTCTCTGCACGAGAGGCTCATTTTCTTGTTACAAATGTGAGGAAAATTTCTTTCGTGTGAGTTACTTTTCCTATTTTTTTTTTCTATAATTTTCTTTTTATGTATGCGGAGATGCATTTTCTATTGTGTGAACATTGGAAAGTGACTTAGCGAACACTTCCTAATTAGTATTTACGCTCAATGAAGCTTGAAGAGGCGTCACATTGAATCGCTTGTTATCTTGACGATCTCCTTCGCTGAAAACTCGCGCTTTCCTTTTTAGAAGTCGTGATTGAATTTCAGCGATGTTTTCCTCTCGCCCGCTTCATCTTTTCCTTGCCTCGCATATTAAAAAAGCGAGTGATTCATGAAAAGAATCGTTCCTATATCAGAATGGAGAAATCCAGGATAATGATGATCGTACGGGAAGCTGCGCTATTGTGTGAGTTTTCATTAAATCGCAACACAAATTTCGATAGAAGTCAGTTAAAGTGTAAAATCGAATCCGCAAAAAGTGGTTACATGGCTTTGTACCGATCTTATATCTTTTATATTGAAGTCTAGTAACGATGTTCAGGATATCTTTTCACTTTCTTCGATTAGATAGTCATTTCTATATTCTTTATTCACATTTATATATTCTTTAATCGGATCAAGTTGTTATACTGACAATGAGAGAAAAAATTACTAAATTTTAATAAACATTTGTTCGAATACTTGCAATGAATATATTTACTAAAAGTAAATAAATATTTATTTATTGCAGGGAACACTAATGTAATTTAACTATTATTTTTATTGCATAAATATTTATGAACCGTAAGTAAATATTTCATTGCAACTTCAAACAAATACTTATTAAAATTTAGTGTTTTTCTCTCAGTGTATCGTTATTACTCATAATGCACGATACTCGGTCTGTTTATAATAAACGATCGAAATGATGGCGATGGAAGTTCGATCTAGGATCGAACAAGAAGATCATTCTCATTCTCTTGCATCACCTGGCTAAGAACATAACGCATCCTGAACATCCGAGCAATTGACGATGCACTCGAGAAAGGGTCATCCTGTCGTTCTTCATGGGCAGATATGTGCACCTTTTTTTTCATCTCCTTCTTTTTCTTCTAGCGCTCTTCCTCCTCTTTCTCTTCCTCTCAAGTCCACTGACTGAGACTCACCAATGCCGCTGCGCGCTGTAAAGTCGTAGAAAAAGTCTTGATCATAAAACCCGCCTCGCTTCCGCACTTCGCGATAGCTTCGCCGCTCGCGATTAGACTCGCGGCCGTGGCGCTTCGCGGAAATCCGCGACTGGACAATGGAAATTTCAGGAAATTCTTAATCCGATTGATAGGCGGTACGCGGAAGATTTTATCGAAGCTAATTGCGTAGCTGTGCGGCGAAATAAAGTAGGGTGAGAAAAAATTCATACATAGATTGGAATTTCTTTGCAACACATAAAGAAATAACTTGATATCTGCTAAATATCAGTATAGCTGGTTCAAATTTTTCTGTTATTGCTAAAAGTTGGCTATTGAAAAAAGGCAAAGTATACATTTACTATGAGATATAAATTATTAGCTGAAATTAAAAATTTTAGTATGGCTAGCTAAGGAAGTCGCAGCTATTCTTTAATATCCTTACGCACGTGAAACCAAGTATTTGATTTACAATTGTACGCAATATCGCTGACAGATGGACGCGATGAAGTATTCCTGCATTCCTCGTAAATAAAGAATTAGAATAGAATACAACACTTTAAATCCAAACGTGTAATTTTTACACACTTAAGCGTGTAATTTTTATCAAAAACCGTTAAGAATTTTTTTCTCAACCTAATACATAATTTCTCATAATTACACGTGTAAGAAAAAACTCGTGTTTAAAATTCAAGTGTACACAGAAAAAAAAAATTAGTATTAAATCAAGAATTCATTATTTTATATATATATATAAGCAAGAATATAAAATTTTTTTGGAAGAATATAAAATTTTTTTGGAAGAATTTATAATTTTAAACAGACATAATTTGCTTACATGAAGAAAACTTTTCTCTTCATATAAGCAAATTATGTCTGTTTTAGATTATAATTTCTTTCAAGAAGATTTTATATACTTGCTTATATATGAAACAATGAATCTTGATTTAATACTAATTTTTTTTTCTGTGTAAAAAGAGCTAAATGTGTAAAATTATTTTATGCGTACTTTTACACATTTAAATTATTTGGATATATGCACGTTACACGTTTCAATACGTGTGTATTGATGCGCACGTAAGATCCACGTCGTCGACTTCGAGATTGGAAAAATCAAAATCGCACTCTAGGAGGGAAGATGCGAGGGTGGCTTCAAAGCGGAAGCGAGGAGCCGCGTCCTCGGCGATAAAAGGAAACTTTCTGCCTTGGACTCGCCAATGTGAATTGTCAGCACGATATTGCGGGTAGTTACCCGTAAAACGGATGGATACCCACTCTCCTTTTTCTGAGTAGATGCAATCTGCTCCCTTATGGTGCGTTCACACACCGCGCGAGGCGATCATCCTCGTGTCAATGGACGATGAATCCATTCGCGCGATGTTTATCTAGCTTACGCGCTGTCGCCACCGTTGTCGATGATATTACGACGCTATTAGGGGTTCCACTTGGCGCTCACAACGCTCGCGAGCATTATTTATCCTTATTTAATATTTGGCAAACAACAAGGATGAAATGATTCCATGAGAGTTGCGAGCGTTAAGTGGAACGCGCCCTCGGAACCCCATCGTGCACGTTGAGGATTTTTTCGTCGGCATTATGCGCGATATTGTAATGTACGATGTTGCTTCTGCCGGCGACACCGAGATACCAAATTTGATTTATATCGGCCCGATCGTTGACTTCTATCTTGTCACATGTTTCCTTTTCGCCATAGAAAGTAGGATGAATCTATGTTTCTGCTTGTTTCAAATCTCTCATCTGTTTTTGCTCTCTATTTATTCTCTATTTCCTCCTGACATAAACGATTGTAGTAACTTATAATAGGAACGTATAATTCAAATTGGATTCAACCTTCGCGTTACATGTTGATAAGTTTAATCGAATAAGTTGGAAGTTTAATCGAATCGAATAGACGCAATTAAGTTACAAATTATATACAAATTATATATTTTTAAAAGCCAATTTAATTTGTATTTACGCACACGTTACTATATATGTATATTATATATTATTATTTATGCATTTACTATTATATATGCATCTGGTATGTATCTAATGAATTAAATTGGAGTCAAATTTAACATTTTTATAGTTAACTTGTTTAACTTCATTGTTTTAATTTAAATTGACGATATATTATAGGAGCAATGGCGACATATCAGAATGATTAAAAATAATTCAAGTTTAGTAGAATTCGGTACTACGAATTTAATAGTGTCTAAAAGAGAACTGCGCGCTGGAAAGCTAATACACGTGGCAAATAAAAATATAATAATCTCTCCACTATACTAGACGAACACAAAGATGTGTTATAGCGAATAAATGTCTTTTTTACATCTAAATAGTTATCTCAACTTGATCTTGTGTTTATCATTGAAAAATGATATCAGCTGCATTTTCATATCAATTGCAGCTGATATACATATACTTATACGTAACGCTAAGTTGAATCAACAATGGTGCGGTTTTAACTTTTATAAAAAAATTTTTTACTAATTTAAATGTATTTATAAATTATAAAATTTTTTATAATTTAAATGTATTTATAAAATAAAATTTAAAATACAAAATACTCTCAAAAAAGTATTTAAATACAAAATACAAAATGTATTTCAATACGTATTTCAAATACATGTATTTTAAATACTGC
>QKQZ01000463.1:5253-15357 GCA_003595255.1 Solenopsis fugax | reverse complement strand
CATTGCATCTCTGTATAAAATTTATATATTACTTCAAATTTATTTATATATTTATCATATATTTCTGATGAAATGGATATATTTTATGAATATCAATCTAAATATGGGTTTAATGTTTATAATTTTATATAAATAAATTTTATATAAAAAAGCAAAGATCAAATTGCATTAAGTAACAGGTTTAATGAAATTCCTTTAATATATCTTTTTGTTCTAATATCCAATGCAATAAATAATACAGATTACAATAACGTAGAATTAAAAAAACTCGTTAATTATGAAAACAGAAATGAACATTTTAATAACAATATTAACCCTAGAACACATTATAGGATCTAATAGAGACTTCCTATGAAATTTCGATCGCTTGCTGTATGAAGACGGAATAAGAAAAAAGGTTCAGGATAGGAGAGGGGAGGAGAGTTTTGAAGTCTCTACTATCGATCGCTATAACTGATCAAAATTGCTCACTTAGAGATTAAACGGTACGGAAGCAAAATTTTGTTCCATCGATATGGTGTGTTCTAGAGTTGAGTTTTTTAAGAAGACTGTGATATTACAAACTGCAAGATTAAATAGCTATAAAAAAAATTATAAGAATTATTGAATTGACCAAAACAGCGTAATCCTGAGGTTATTATGATAATTGATATCATATTCTTAGTAGAAGCATTACACAGATCTGTATAGCACATATGACATTCTTCGTTCCTTCATTTTCACAGAAGCTTTCAGGAGCACATCCACGTACAGGATCCACATATATTTCTGAAAGAAGATGTTTTACTTTTAACTTATAATTTATATACATATACATGTACATAAATACAATGTTAAAGATTGTATTGTTTAATTCGCAAGAGACAAAAACCACATTCTTACGCACCTTTGAATGCTTCATGAAATAATTAAAAAATACACAAGTTTTTATAAACTATTCGAAAAGAAAGAAGAAAACTTGAAATTGGAAAAAATTCAAATACATTTTTTTAGCTTTGTGATAGCATATTGTAAAAAATAGGGCTAAGTAAATGTCGCAACATTTTGAAAAACATTACTTGTATACAGTATTTTAAACGTAGGATCCACAAATGTGTTATAAAAGTCATAAGTTTTTTTTTATTTTAGATACTGACTGTTTGTAAATTTTAAACATGCCAGATAAAAGGGATTACATTCCTCCTCTGTAATTCCATCGGGTTCCGTTCGATAACATTTCAGTGCCTTGACTTAAAAAAGACATAAATACCTTTAGAAAAAATATAAAGCAATAAACTAATAAAAATATTTTTATATTAATGGCCACGTTAAAATGAAATTATGGAAAAAAAGGAATTATCTACGTCAAAGCTATATTAATTAATTGCACAGTGAACAAATTTTTGATTACAATTAGATTGTAATTGTTAGTGCTTTGTTAAGATTTTTCTTAACAAAGCACTATACTGAGAGAAAGTTAAGTTAAATATATAAAGGCTTTAATTGAAGTTCAGGTATATTATGTATTTTAAGTTAAATACATAAATACTTGAGAAAAAATTGAATCAAATCATGTTTTCATTATCTTTTAATAATAATTAACAAGTACTTTGGCTTGTAAGTATTTAAAGAAGTCAGTTATATTTGAGAATTATAATTATATCTGAAAAAAAAAGATTAGTTATAGCAGTAAGAATCTAAACGTGCTAAATTTCAATTGTGTATAGCTAAAATTTAGCTACCTTACACAGGTTTTTGCTGCTGCAACTAACTGAAACTAATCCTTTTTTTTCATACGAAAATATTTTTATTCACATTTTTTATATATGTATATATCTAAAATAACATTGTATTATTGTTAGCGGATATTATAAATATTATAAATTTGTTCATGTGTGTTTAAACAAACAGACATGTATAAAGAAAATACATACTTCCATCTCATTCATTACGTTACGTGTACTTGCAATATTTCAAGCTCGCAGTTTTATCGAATATGACACGCTATGACACTTACTACTTGCGCCTTCGCGATTAGATCTGAGGAGGAGCCGACTCCGATTTTTCCTGTGCACGATCGTGAGTACAGAGAAGACCGCTTGAATACGAACGGTTCCCAATCCCGTACTTAACTCGTTATTATTGCGATCGTTTCGGCAGAATGATATAATCCCTCTCGTAATTCGCGACAGTACGTTAACGAAGCTCGAGCACATGTCGCGCCCGGCGTGCGCTGCCGTAATAAAGGATAATCAAGGTGTAGGAATGCCGAGGCATTCTATGCGCGGTGATTATAATCCGGACGAAGGGCCGCCGCGTCTATCTCGCATCGCGAGACGAGGGGGAAAACGAATAAGTAAGGAGGCGAGAACGCGTAATGACGTGCGAGCGAGCAGGAGGAGTTGTGTCCGTAGCCGTGCACGAGCGAATGGGACGAGCGGATAGAAAATATGGCCATGATATTTACTAACTTGGCCTCAGCGTGAAAGTGTTCGCTCTTCGCTTTGTGCACCCTCTCCCCCGCACCTTGTCGAAAGAACGCGCGCAAATGATCCCATGTAACGGGTGTCGTGATCAGTCGATCGAGATGGGAATCGCGCATAATTCTACGGAAAATTCGAAGCCTATTTCACGTTTATTGATAAGCAATCGATATTGAGATCGTTTTGAAGAATCTCGTTTGAAATTAAGGATATTCTGGCTATACAGTCCGAGCTAAAAATTAAAACTGCAATAAAATATATTCATTTTCGCTACAAAAGCTATTATAAAATAAAAATTTGTATTATTTCGAAGAAAACAACGAAAAATTGGTGGTTTATAATAATTTTTGCAACAAAAATGACTATATTTTAAAGACATAACTTTTAAACCAGTTAGTAGATCTAAATTAATTTTTGCACAAATATTTATTAGAATTTTGTTAGTATATATACAAATTTTGGTTTAATTTTCAATATTCCTTCCTTATAAAGATGCAATTTTTGTAAATTTGATGAGGAAGAAGCATTGCGAATTAGATAAAAATTTTTACATATACTAACAAAACTCTAATAAATATTGATGCAAATCTACTTACTTATTTAAAAGTTATTTATAAGATCAAGAATAAATAAAAAATTAAATAACTTTTAATCTAATAAGAGAATTGTGTTCAAATTTTATATAAATACACAAACGTAATAATAGAACAATCTGTGAAATTTTTTCATTCTGGGTAATGTTTTTGAGATACCTCCCATACATCCTTAAATGCTAATGATTCAATCTCAACGGCAGATTTTCGTTGCATCGTGTTGTCTCATGAAATCTTCGGCTTTATTTTATGTATTATTTACAATTTTTTTCTATTTTATATATGTTACTTTTATGCTGTATTTTATATATAATTAGGGTTCGTAACTTGTTTTAAAAGCTCTTTTAATATTAAAACTATGCAGTTACATGATCAAGAAAATAATTCGAAAACAGAAAACTCGTTTATTGGTTCAAGTTATTTCCTGATAACAATTTATGTTTGTTTTAATTTATTGATGGGATGGCTCACATAATTTGTCCAATCCCACCTTCTAAAAATTCAATACACTAACTATGTAGAAAGACAGTATAACCGACCCCTGACTAGATGTTGGTTTACGTTTCCATCCATGATTATATAGTTATTCATGTATTTTCTGAATACGAGAAATTATTTATGTTTGACTCCATCTAGAGTTTGAAAAGTGACATAACAATATATATTTATATACGTATACTTATATGATACATTTGTATACATATACGCTGCTACGGGAAAGTTTCAGATATCGAGGAATACAGTGAAGAAAAGTTTCAATAATATAATAGAATAATTGCGGCTAATACTTGACTACCGTCCAAAAATTTGTTTAGCAAACAATTTTATTAAAATTTTTTCCACGCCCTGCTGCAGATATTTGTACTTAAAATTAGAAATTTCTTATATAAATAAGACTGTGCTTTTCTCAAAATTGTAATATATTTTGTGTGATTTTTGGTGAAAGGGAGTATAATATTAAAGAGTAAGAATTCGATTAATACATTTTCTATCTATAGTATTTAGTCTAGTTCTGTTAATAAAATATTGTTTTATTTCTGTTTCAACTACTAGCTACAATTATTCTATTATTGAAATGTTGTTCACTGTATTCCTCGATGTACGAAATTTTCCTGCGGCAGTATATGTATATATACATACATATGTATCCTATAAATATTACATATTAGCAAACTGTTATGTCACCTTTCATACACTAAATGGAGTCAAACATAAATAATTTCTCGTATTCAGAAAATATACGAGAAAGTATATAATCGTATTGATACTAAGTTCTAACTATAATTTATTCTAATTTTATAATATATTCTAAAATTACAATATATTATAATTAGGTTTTATAATTTGACTAGTAATTAGTAAAAAAGTGTATAGAAATAGGTTGAAATCTAAAGACGCAATTTTTGAAAGGTCGAATCATTCCCTAATAAATTGAATAGTTTAAAAGTTAACGCTATAATTTTTGAAAAGTGGAATCATCCACCAATAAATTTAATCAAACATAAATTATCAGGCAGAAGCGTATATATATTTTTTTTTCTAGCTTTCAAAAATTTGCTTATGCTAGCTGCTTATAATGTATATACTAATAACTGAACATAATTGTATATTTTTAAAATTAAATCTGAAATTAAAAAGAAAATTAAAAGTCTGAAATTAAAAATAAAACTAAAATATAAAACTTAAAATTAATTCCGGTTCATGCTCCACGATTATATATTTTTCGTACCTTTTATACACAAAAAGGATAATTTTTGCTGAAATACAGACCTGAAAATAATTATGTTCAACCATTAAAAAATTTATATTGGATGTTTAAGCTGGTTACTAGAATATCAAAACTTTTTGCAGCAGCATTATCATACTTGAATATCTTGCATAATAATTTTGATAGTTCAATATAAAATTATTTTCTGTATCTAATTAAATTTAGATACTACAGTACAATTGTTCTTTCCGTGTATTTACACTGTTAAATCTATAGTGTCAAATTTTACTCAAATTGAGTTATTTTTAACCGTTTCTAGAAGTCGCCACTGCTCCTACTAAATATGTCGTTAATTTAACTAAAACGATAGAGTTAAATAATTTAACTAAAAATGTGTGTTGAATTTGACTAAAATTAAGTTCATTTTTGATCATGTAATACGTTAATGTTAACTTTTGATTTAGTAGAAAATGACTCATAGATGTGGTTGTTTTTTTAAACACATGTTTTGTGTTAAATAATAAATTTTGGCACATACGTAGTTAAGAATAACTAAATACTATTTAACTCAAGAAATTGGTTCAAATTTAACCCGTTAACATTTAACAGTGTATATAAAATTATATTTTATTATATAAATAAATGAATATATAAAAGTCGAAGTCTATGTGTGTGCGCTCGTGTGCTCGCGCTTGTGTAAATTGTTGAACTTAGGCTTTTTAAGATTTATGAACATATGACACACGTGACCTACTCCTCGAAGACAGCAAATTTCAATTTCACGTCGAAAGATCAGAATCTTGAGACACGTATACAGATCACAATGAACGCTTTTGTCTAGTCATACGATAAGCATCAAAGTGTGTCACCGCTCTATTATCTACGCGCAAGGCTGCGAATGAAGTGTTAACAATTAGATTCTTTGTTTTTTCGGTGCAAACCGAGAATTTGAAATCGAGCTTCGAGCTGATGCCGAATTTGGAGCGTTGTCGGGTCAAAACCGCTGGACACGAGCGCCGGGTTTATCGGACGACCATTACTATCGTGCGCGCGAATGGCGAATGCCGAAGAATTCGGCTGGCGGAAGCGTTAAGGCCGATAAGCGTGGGCTATCATCGAGGAGAGTACGTTCCTCCGCGCTCGGCGGTGGCACCTCGGCTAAGAAGAAGGGCATCGCGAACGGAGAGAAGGGGTCCGCAAGGTGGTACGGGCACCTTTCTCGCGCGCGGCGCTCGCCGTGGAATGGCAAAAAAGAGAGGAGACGCTGTGACGTCACGCGACTTGCGCGGCGGTGCCGCTAGCCTCTCACTTGGTCGCCGACGTTCGGCCCGCTCGGTTCATCGCGCCCGTCGGCTCCGTACGCTCGCGTCTCTCCTCTCGATTCAGCCCGCGCCGCGATCGCTACTCCTCAGCCTTTACGACTAAAGCTTTGCGTAGGTAGGAAAGAAAAACAGGAAAAAAAAAAAAAAACGATTACAGAGTTGAACCTTCGACTTGGCGTGACGACCGGCGTCGCGTTTCGACGGTCATTCGTACTCGAGCGCGAACGGGAGTGACATCAACGGGAACACGGCGGTTGTGCGTTTACGCGGTGACACGGATAGCGCGAGCGAGCGCGGTTATCCCGGATAGACCGCGAGTTCCGCTCCGTATCGCGCTTGGTGGTGAAGAGTTTTGTATTTTTTTTTTTTTCCTCATTTCTTGATTGTGCCACACACGACACTCTGGATATGATGCCGGATGGATTAAGCCGCCGTTGGGGGTAAGTGCGCTTTAAAAATCTTTCCTGCTGCGCGATTGTGGACCGGTATTTTAATCTGCCGACGTAAGATTGAAATTTGTTGTCTTCTGAAAGTAGGTCATGTGTCATATGTTGATAAGTCTCAAAAAGCTAAGCCTAACAATAAATGTGTTATTTAATGCATTTCTGCCTGATGACAATTTATGTTTGATTCAATTTATTGGTGAGTAGACTCACCTTCCAAAAATTTGATAAACATTGATGTGCAGATTGTGTTAGGAAAACAATTACGTTGTTTTATGTTTCTCTTCATTATATAGATGTTTGTATATTTTCTGAATACGAGAAATTTTTTGTTTAACTCCATCTAGAGTGCGAATGGTGACATAACAATGTGCTTACAGGGTTCTTAGTATTTAGTTAAGAAGTTAAAAGTGTTAAATAATAAAGTTAAACAGTTGATAACTTTTAATTTATCTTGGTAAATTTTGTATGATTTAATTTTTGACTTCAACTAGCTACTTTTGATACATATAAATGTTATTTTATTTTATTTTTTCTTAAGTTAAAAGTTTATCTTTGTAAAAGAAAGAAATTATAAAAGAAAAAATACATTTCCACATAAAAACAATATTCCTTTTTTATTTTACATTAACTTAATTCGAAGCCTATTTCACGTTTATTGATAAGCAATCGATATTGAGATCGTTTTGAAGAATCTTGTTTGATTAAAGGCTAATGATTCTACTTCAACAGTGGATTTTTGTTGCATTGTGTTGTCTCATGAAATCTTTACCTTTATTTTATGTATTATTTACAATTTCTTTCTATTTTATATATATTACTTTTATGCTATATTTTATGTAGGTACAATTAGAGCTTGTAACTTGTTTTAAAAGCTCTTTTAATATTAAAGCTACGCAGTTACATGATCAAGAAAATAATTCGAAAACAGAAAACTCGTTTATTTGTTTAAGTTACTTCCTGATAACAATTTATGTTTATTTCAATTTATTGGTGGGATGGCTCACATAATTTGCTCAATCCCACCTTCTAAAAATTCAATATATAACGGTACCTAAAGCATAACTTAACTACATGCTGAGGCAAGCTAATACTAGTTTACGTTTTCATCCATTATATAGTTATTCATGTATTTTTGGAATACGAGAAATTATTTATGTCTGACTCCATCTAGAGTTTGAAAAGTAACATAAGAATATATACTTGTATATGTATATTTATATGATACATTTGTACATATATATACATGCTGCCATGGGAAAGTTTCGGATATTGAGGAATACAATGAAGAAAAGTTTCAATAATAGAATAATTGCTAATAGTTAACTACCGTTTAAAAATTTGTTTAGCAAACAATTTTACACATTAAATTTGTTTAGTGATTCGTATTATAATTATTTTGAGTAATCTCATTTTAAAAACTTACGAATTTCTAATTTAATATGAATAATGCTTTTCAAAATTTTAATTTAAGTTAATTTAATATTAACATAACTTTGTATTAGTTAATTTTTTGTTTATATAACTTTTAACGCAACTAAATTAATTTTATAAGCCATTAACTTATTATATATATTATATTTAATATTTATATGATACATATGTATATACGCTGCTGCCGAAAAGTTTCGAATATCGAGAAATAAATATGAATAAATCGGCATAATTTAGCCTTAGTTTTAAGTAACTATAAGTACCAAAAATCAATCTTACCTACAAATTTTTGATGCTGGAATTGTACAAGTTTGTGAGCCAGCCATTAATAAATTGAATCAAACAAAATTTGTTATATTTGATTGTGTTGGTTTATGTATATAATCATGGTCTATCCATGATTAAATATCTACGATATAATTGTTTGTATATATGTACTGAATACGAGAAATTATTTGTGTTTGACTTCATCTAAAATATGAAAAATGACATAACAGTACGTATTTATATATAATACTTATATGATACACACATATTATCTAAATAAAAGTATATTTTCTATACAGTCAATTTTCCTCAAGAATAGATTAGCTTTTTTTCTGGAGTAGAAGAAGAGTATCTATTTTTCTTAAACAGAGGCGAATCATTTTTAAGCCTTCTAATTATCAAAACTTTGAAGCGAATAGATTTTTTAACTTCCAAATATTTTTAAAAATTCCTCATATTTGTTTAACAGAAAAAAAGGGTACTCTGTATAGATACTTTATGGATATATCGATGTGCGAAAAATTTCGCGAAGAGGATATTTTGAATATTTTACTGCGTTTTTTTATACATATTATTTTATTTAGACAAATAATATTTGTTTCATAAAACCGAAGCCTTGCGAATTAAAAGAATCTGTTAATTGAAATATTTACAACATATGGAAGAAAATACTCTTTTATTGTTAATTTTCAACACAGTTTAATTTTCAATCATTACGTGTTATTTTTGTAAAGGTTTTTTTTGTGTTGCTATTATAGATGTATACATATTTTTAAAATCCAGACTTATAAACTGAAAATTTATTGTATGAACTGATACTTAATGTATAGATATTTATTTACAACTCACCATTATTATTAGATTTCTTTAGTTAAGCAATGTTATAAATTCAATAATTAATAATTTTAATTACGAATTTATTTATATTTATTTATATCGAAATATTGAAGTAAAAATTATATATAAACTAGATTTCTAGTGTTCGAAGTGGATACTTGGCGAATAAAATTTACCGTAAACTTATAAAATGTCACAAGTGGCTATTATAAAAGAAACTCATAGGATTTTCGCACTCTAATTGTTATAACCGTTGACTGTCTTATCATCATTGCAAATGTTCCATTATAATGGCAGTGTCAGACTGAAGTAAATTGCTACTTGTCACAGTTGTCGTAATTTATTTCGGTCGACAGTAACAACATTTTATGCAGCTGTTCTAATTGTGAAATCTTAGAGATCGAAATTCAAAGCACGAGAGATGAATCGCGAAACGATGAAGGTGTATACGTTGCTTTGTAGCACACTTGACTTAGTCTTGAAATGATTTTCGAATCTTCGACGAACTTCCTTGTCAAAAGTGTATCAGTAGAGTTATTACCTGTAAATAGAACCTGACAGGTATAAGAACTATTATTTCCAATTATTCTGATTATGTCCGATTATGAGAACGTTCATTATTGGAGCGTTTAATTATCTGAACTACATCCCATGAGCTTTCTTAAATAATGCTATTATTTTGTATTGATGTGTATCTTATAAGTGTGTGTGTGTGTGTGTGTGTGTGTGTGTGTGTGTGTGTGTGTGTGTGTGATGTTTGTTGTCATCTTTCATAGATGGAGTTAAACATGAATAATTTCTCGTATTCAAAAAATATACAAACAACTATATAATCACGGATGGAAACATAAACCAGCAGTACTAATTTTGAAACTGCTTTCTTTGGCCGTTGCAAGTTTGTAAATTTTTGGAAGATGGGACTTGGACATATCTTGTGGATCAAGGATGTGAGCCAACCCACCAGTAAATTGAAAAAAACATAAATTGTTATCAGGCGAAAGTGACTTGTGTGCGTGTGCGTGCGTGCGTGCGTGCGTG
>QKQZ01000462.1:0-44374 GCA_003595255.1 Solenopsis fugax | reverse complement strand
GGGAACACCCTCGCGTCGCGGTTTGTGTGATCGATTAACCCGTCAACGACCGCGAGAGATTAAATCGTTGGGTTTGTCTTCAAGTTGAAAAAGTTATAACGATGTCTTTACCTTTTTTTATTGTTTAATTCAGATCAAGATAAATAGATTTTATCTTGATATTTTTTTTTAATTAATATTTTAATACACACTGTTATTTATCATATTAATCAACAAGTGTTAATTATTGTGCAATTAGTAATTGTAATTGTGTTTGTATTCATTAAATAATTTGAGAAACGAAGTGACACTTTGTCACCGTGCGTCATATATTAAAATTACCATTGCTAATAATCAGATTATTAATAAATTGTTTTCACACGGAGCCATGCGTCATCCCTAACTTATGTAATATACGCTTTGCGTATTATTTCGATTCCCTCTTAAGCAAGAAATAAGAGCAATAAAAAATAATACTACAATATATATTTATTGCTGAACTAATAAACTGACGTACGGCGGGATTATCATATTTTAAATATATTACATTAGAAACATTCACCAATAGAGTTACTACACAGAAAAAAATGACTATCAAATCGACAATTCATTGTTTCATACATAAGTAAGAATATGAAATTTTCTTGGAAGAATTTGATAATTTTAATCAGACATAATTTGCTTACGTAAAGAAATAAAATTTATTTATGTTAGCAAATTATGTCTCTTTGAGATTATAAATACTTCCAAGGAGATTTTATATTCTTGCTTATATATGAAACAATGAATTGTTGATTTGATATTAATTTTTTTTCTGTGTACATATACTTCAAGTATATGACATCAGAAATATTTGTGTATGTATGTGTAGCAAATTTTATACGCTACGTATATAGATACATTGACAAGTTGAAATTATATAATCCATCTTAAAGAGTATACTCAATTAACTGAATACTGAATGAAATAGAGCGTAACAAATTATATCGGTATTATTAGCTATAGATATCGCGACACATTAATAACGCGCGGAAAATTTCAAGGCTCATTATGGTTATAAGATAATGCTTCGCAGAAGTCATATTAAATTGGATCATTATCGCAACAAAACAAGTGTGTCACCTTCTACCGCAACTGTTCGAAAAATAAAGAAATTAATATACAAGATATAAAAAAAATAAAAATCTTTTAAAATAAATGTATTTCTAAATAATATTTGACTTTCTTGAATTATAGAGAAAGCTATGCTTTAAGTTGTATCTCGTAAAGTATTGAAATTTATGTCGGGCTTGTTATTACATATATCATTCCGAAATGCTACATCTCATAAATATTCTGATATTATGTCTATTAACTTTTATAATTTGCGTGTCATTCAGAAAATTTTCAAGCTGAAAATTCTTTTCCTTCTTGAAATGATATCTCTCATATTGTCTGCATGTCTCTACAGTTTCATCACTTTGAGCATCTATAAGCTTTTATATATTTGAGAAACTTCCTGCTAAAAATTGCTTATAGAATGTTTTTATATAAATGTCGCAACACTTTCAATATGCATCTACAATCCTATTGTCCGTAATACGTAAAGCGTCTTCCAGTTAATTATAATTTTATATAGCGCGTGGTTTTTTCAGTAAGCGAATAATATGCATATTGTTGTTGCTCGTGTTGTAAACAGCGTATTCAGAGTGCCATCGGCAAGAGAGAGCGGATCCTCCCGTGTTCGCATGCATATTCCTTATCGGCGTATCGCAGGGCAAAGGGTTGCCCCGGCATTAGAGTAAGCCACGGTATTAACCCCGGAGTTTAATATAAACAGCGAAGCGGGATGGCCTGGTGTCCCGCGAGGGGTGGCGAAGTTAGGGCACGGTCGAAACACGTGACCGCCGGACAATGCAGGCGCCTTATCGACGTCGTCGTGGATAGCACCGCGGTGGCAAACCCCGGTCGGGTTTTCCGTGGTCCTTTTGCCAATCTAACCCCTCTCTTTACACGCGTTTCGGACCGTCCCGGCTGAAACAAAACTGCGTCCACGCGTCGTCGCTTAACCCTCCCACGCGTACATCAGCGAGCAACGCGTCGCGGATCCGTTCGAGTGTGATATCGCGAACGATGGAAACAAAGAACCCCTTTCCGCAAGGGGGGTCTGAGCTTAAAAAAAAAAAAAACAGCCGGTGGTGAAGGATTGTGTTGAATTTTAAACGTAAAGCTCATCATATAAAGTGATCATCTCCTCAAATTTGCAAAAAGTATTATGTTCGTGTATAGAATAATTATTTGAGTCTTGTCTCTTAAAAACAGTCAAATTAGAAAGTGTCCAGAGTGGAGATTTAAATAAAATAATTACGTAAATACAGATCCTTAGAATTTAACTATAATCACAGCTATAAATGTGACTTTGTAAAAATATTAACTGATTGTCAAGAATTCAATTTATTGAACAGTGTTATAATTAAAAACTGATTTCAACTTTTAGTTTCTCACAGTAAAAATGCGATTATAAATATAGGCTTAAGTGAGTTTTTTGTACCAATTTTTAAAGGAAATAGAATATATCTATATAAATTAAAAATTAAATATAAAATATAGAGTAAAAATTGATATTAAATTGAATTAATTTATTAAAATTAAATAGTTTTTAATATATAATTTATAATAATTCGAGAGGGGGGGGAGCCCCTTTGAAGATACGTCAAGCTCAACACTGACACAGAGAATTCTCGGACAAGTCTCATATTTCTTGTACACAACCGGGACGAGGGTGAACGGAGTATGAGGAAAGGAGCAGGGGGTGTCAAAGAGAATACGAGTCGTTTCTCCGTAGCTGCCTATTGCCTAGTTTTGCCGCAACAGACGGCGAAGCGACCGCGTTTTATTTACGCACAAGCGTGTTTTATGGCCTCGTTTTTGACATGGGGAGGGTGCTAAATATGCGGGAGGAGAGACCGCGCACGTCCCGTAACGGTCTGTCCGCGTGCGGGACTAACTTCTTCTTTCACGTTGTGACGCGCCCGCTATCGCGTCGTCACGCCGTAAAAATAGCGGACGCATTGGAATCCCTTACTACGTATTACCCACCAGGACTGTGCGGTACCTATTTCGAGAATATCGACATATGACACGTTGGTATGTCACGTCAAAATCACCGATGAAGAATTTGTACTCTGAAACTTTGAATCGAACGTATTGTATAACTGTTTTAAATTGATTCTCCATTACTCTCTGTTCAACATTGTATGCTTTACAATACATAAATAAATGCTATATTAAATTGCGTTCTATTAAAAATAATTCATTCGTTATGGCACAAATCGCGACACGACGTATTTAATTGAAATCTATGACGTATACTGATAAAAAAGACTGGTTATAACTACTAAATGTATAGTGAAATAGTATCAATTAAATATTTGGTCAATGTAACCAAAAAATAATTTTACTTTTCTAAATATTTAGTAACTTATACCAGATTTGATAATACTTACTAAACATTTAGAAAAATAAAATTATTTTTGGTTATATTGACAAAATATTTAATTGATATTATTTCACTATACATTTGGTAGTTATAACCAGACTTTTTTTCAGTGTATTTAAGGCATAATTGAAATCTTACATGTCTCTAAAAAAATATTCTGTTTTTGCACTTATAAAAATACGTAAAAAGAGAACACATATCTATGTCGGAGCTAATTCAAAAGGGATAGTTTTCTCTGTAATAGCGCTGTATAGTAACACACTATCCAAGTAAAGTACGACGAAGGATTTTTCACAAGTATAAGACAAGTCTATTTTTAGAAGGTGTATTTCTGTTTCGGAGACGACTGTGTAATTCAAACGAAGCTGAAAAAGGCTCACGTCATTCTTACATATCGCACTCTGTAACTCGAACTACGAATGGAGTACAGAGTGTTAAAGTCAAGTGATCTCACTCACGCACTTAGACGCTCTCAGCAAGTGCAGGCGCTATAGCAAACGCGTTACGACGTGCGATACTTTTTTTCCGCCTCGTCAATGAATTGTCGGCCTACGCTCATTAGCGCGCACGATCAAATTTAGATCCTCGTGCAAGTCGCAAGGTCGAGAGAGCAGCTTTTGGAGCGTGCTCGAGCGGGAGATTAATCGCGCCAGCGCGCGCGCGCGCGCGCTTGCGTCGGTCGCATCGTTCTTTTTTACCGGAGCGGGCACCCGCTAAAGAGAATCACCGCAAAACCGAAGAGAGCCCTCCGTTGCGGTTCCCTGCCCCCTTCTACGCCCTCCGGCGAGAAACGGTGTCGGTCCCGGCCCGGGGACTCTTTAAATTAGGAACAAATGCGCCTGGAATTTACGGCCCTCTCGCCCGATTTACGTCCTTATTTACTCGACGACGCCGTTGGCCTCGCCAACGTGGTTTTTGACGATACCCTCCCTTCCGCGTGACCCCTCCTCGCATAAATCCACGCTAATTTCTTTCGCGATGGTAGGCGCGCGCGCCGAGCGCGTTCTTCTTCGGACCGTTCTTCTGCCATCGCGCGCAACTTCTTTTATCTTCCTTTATACGCTCGACGCACACGACGATTCGCGACATGCGGTAGATTAATCCTTAAACGCTTGTTCGTACCCGGAAGGTGGTAATAAATATCGGATGAAAGTGCTAAGTTGTCACGCGATGGATATTAACTCTCCGCCGTTAGCGAGCATCTGCGTTGCAATCACGATGAAGTCGCGAAAAGTGTTTTCAGACTTTTTGTTATTTAGCTGCCGGCTGTTCAAAGAAGAGAGGAAAATACTAATGATATTAGTAATACTACGTCGTATATAATACAACAATAAATTAATAATATAAATAATAATGTAAATTATATCCAATGACAACTATTGAACGATTATTCTTGAATATTATTTAGATTAAAGGCGATAATGAAAAATATAAGAATGTATATTTATAATAATGACAAGCTCTACTCTACATCAAAATTAAAAATATTACTTAAGCGTTTAATCAATACTCTTAATCGATATTACTCTTTATGTCCCGATTGAAAATGGTGGTATATTATAACATCGTTTAGAATTTAAGGTCCATCACTCGTCTCAACGAATATTATGCAAATCAGTAAATCGGCTTAGTCTCGAATTATTATTTCGTCCGATCGCATTACGCTAATTCGAAGAGTCATTTTCCGCACTGCGTTAAAATATTGAAGCTATTGAACTCTATCTGCCGTTTCTCTTTCTGCTGAAAATCATATGCTGACTTTTTATGCATTACTTTGTAGTTGATCCTCGTTAAATAAAAAGAGAATGTGTTGCAATATAAAAAACAATTACACTTTTATAATTATCATAATCCTTTTGTATGTGTTGGCTCAAGTTTTCTCAGTAAACTTGGTACCCGGAATGTATAAAGAAATAATTTTTTCTTTCTCTCTCTCTCTCTCTCTCTTCTCGATTCGGACTCAAAATCATGATTCTTTACCGAATTCGCTTTGAAACACGACGCCTCTTACGCTGACTATACAATCTACATGTCCAAAGATAGCAGCTCCTGGTGACGTTTCTAGTGGAGTAGTAGGTACCGCATGCCATCGCGACGCGAGTCAGACAATATCGCGCATTCACAGATTGCGCTGTCAGGCGGCTCAAATAATATTCGGGGTGACACGCCATGTATCCGTTATGCGGTGCCGTTGTGTCGAGGGTGTATGACTCAGCATCCCTAACGCGCGGGGGCTATCCGAGGAACCGCAGGGAGATTTAGGAGGTGGACCCTTTCCTCCTCTCGCCTCACTTCTCCTTCTTCGTCTCCTCTCCCGGATCGGCTCCTTTTTCGTCTCGAATAGGAGAGAAAACGAGAGAGAGACCACGTCGCACCACGTGTCCGTGACCGATCCAATTTTTTCCTCTACACCCCGATACATCGCACACCCTCGTGCGTGGGCACGCACATCCACGCACGCATACACGCATGCCTGCGTCTTTCCCTGACTTCTCAATCAGGCACAACCGCATCGGTGGGTATCGAGTTTGCCAACGAGATTCGTCACGCTCGATAGATCTTTGTGAAATACTTCCAACTCGAGTTTAAAAGCTCGAATCGATACCGACCGTTCGGCCGACGACGTCCTGCGGGCATCCGTGACCAAACGATATGTCATTATCCGCATTGGAATTAGTTCTTCATTTCTCATTGATATTTGACATTTTTTTATTTCGCATTTTATCAATGGATGTTTATTTCCAAAAAGATCAATAATAAACAAAATTCGTGAAATCAATAAATGACAAATAATTCAAATTTTTATCGTATCTTTTAATGTTGTTTTCATTTCATTGAATTACGCGAATCTTTAGAGAATCAACAACATGCTTTGCCTGTAAATTGAGACTTGCAAGCCTGCATTACGAGTTGTAGAGGTACATCTTGCAACATACCGAGTTACCGAGTTTAGGAATTAAGTACGCATGTAGGCGAGATGGGATATCACGAGTGAAGAAATGCGCTTTCACCGCACGCATTACGATCGCGTAAACGAAGGAATGCTCCCACTTGCGAAAGACTAATGTCATTGAATTATTGTGCGGTGACGCGAGTCTTCGCGGCTGATCCTCGGGGAACGCCGCAATTCCCGCAGGGTGAGGACGAAGAGGGAGACAACGAGACCCCGAAACGGAAGAAGAGAGAAGTCGTTTTTCCCCTAACAAAGTAAATTCCGCGCTTCTACTACTCGCTGTCCCCCAGCTCGCGCTGCGTAAAAGATTGGCCTTGTGTCTGCGCAGGCCGACCTTTAATTAATCTGATTTACATCGGGCTCGATCGCGCAGTACACCCGCGACAGAGCACGCGCATACCTATTCTTACTTCCTAATAGGGCTCTCATTAAGAGCGAAATAGGCTACCGAAAATGTGAATGTCACTTGCGAGCTGCGCGCCTCTTCTCTCGCAGATTATACGGAGAGAACTTTATGTGTCTGTAAGTTTTGTCAAAAAAAGAATATATAAATTTAAAAAAAAAAGTCTGTATGAAATTTGTTAAATTGTTTATTAAATTAATTTTAGAACAAGAGAGGAAGAGAAAAAGGAAATTAATCTCTTTAACTCTACAATGAGTTATCTGTTAGTATAGATTATTATTAATGTTGAAATTTCTGTTATTATAGATTAAATTTGTTTCTTCAATTTTCTTTACAATGTTTGGTTATAATTGTAACCATAAATACTAACATTATTTTTTTCTCACTTTTTCATCTTCTTTTTATTATAAAATCGCGACTGCACACAAAAATAGATTTTGCCAACAATCTCGCGAATTATTTTACAAGACTGATCTCAACGACGTTTTCATTTTATTATTTAGTGTCCGTCCATGTGACGATAATTTGTCTTTACGTCATGATACGATGTATACGCAAGTAGTCGACTTTTGTATCGCATTGCGTGCCCGCGAGTTTCTACACCACTGTGCCCGGAACGCGGGACTTTCGGTGCTGAAGTGTCAGGCCACTGATAAGCCGAAGGCATTAATTTTACGGCGTGGTCCCCACCGCGGTGGTGGTCCATGGACCCTGTCTCGACTAATACAATTATGTTATAACCCCTTGCCAACTCGTGCTTCCAGCACCCCTCGGCGCCCTTCCTCTATCTTCCAACACCCTCGCCCCCCCGATCTCCGGCGAACCACTGTCGAGGGGGAGAGGGGAGAGGGTAGCGGAAGCCGAACACGCGTTTGTTTCGAATCCCGTTTACGATCGTGGGCATACCGTGGCATACCCTGCGCCGCAATCTTCCTTTTCCGCGAGCTGAATTATTACGATCATCTTTGCAGCTGTATAAAATGCATTTCGCGCTGAATTTAACGCTAGGATATTGAAGGAAGTTATAACGGTGATTTTCGAGGAAAGATTTTTGAACATTTAAAAATGAGTGATAATCATATTATGAGATAATCTAAATTGTTAATAATAATCAGTAAATAATCTTTGACATTTAGTCGGACATTCGTTTCTACACGGTTTAGAATCAGGAAGAGTTGCCGACAAATGTGAACCATTTGTACTTCCACATCAAGGTGCGCTTGCCGGAGTAGTACAGTAAGGGAACAGTTAATCCCGTAATGTTACCTCGGCGACGTAAATGCTGGGGAGACTCTCTTCGGGGCCGTTCGTGCATGACGTAGCTAGAGGCCCCGGAAGACACCGGCGACGTGTGCGCCTAGGTCTTTATTACAACCGAGAAGCGATTTCGCGGTTTAGAACCGTGCTATTAACGCGAGCCTGTCCTATCCTATGTATCTCGCGGGAGCGCGGCCGTCGGACGATCGGTGCTGAAATTCCTCGATGTAATCGGCCGCCGGTTGTGCGCAAGAATACCAGCTGCAGCTACGCGCATAATGGCCGCGTGATAAATCAGGAATCGGTTCCAAACGCATAAGTGTACAATTCTGAACGTAGAAAATATAATGCAAACGTTGAACCATGCGGTGTTGCGCGTTTGCACTCGTCCCCTTCTTCCTGCTTTTGTTCTGTTTGAGTACGCACTCGAGCCGCATTCTAATTCCACTTTTACATCGTTATCGCCGCAAAAAGTTGCAACGTAACGGGAACATGTGTTGAAATTCTGCCTTTGGAATAATTTCTCTATTTTTGGTCAGTTGAAAGGCTGCTGTAAAAGGAATGCTGGTCGCCAGATTGTTACATCTGGTGTCCCTAAGCCACGAATCACGCTACGCATCACTACACAGAAAAAAAACGGCCATCAAATCAACAATTCATTGTTTCATATACAAGCAAGAACATAAAACCTTCTTGGAAGAATTTCATAATCTTGATCAGACATAATTTGCTTACATGAAGAAACAAAATTTCTTTATGTTAGCAAATTATATCTCTTTGAGATTATAAATGCTTCCAAGGAGATTTTATATTCTTGCTTATATATGAAACAATGAATTGTTGATTTGATACTAATTTTTTTTCTGTGTAACGAATGAAAAAGTATAATATTACAGATTTACAATTGTAACAATGACATGTATTTCAAGCAGATCAAAACATGTGCCAACCGATACTTGCGTCATTAAGAAATAATTATAATTGTCTAAAAAAAAATTCTACTCGTTACATGATCTTTGATTTTGATCAATAAATGACAGTGATATATAACATTAAAATTTATACTGGACAATAAAATAATGACTCAATGAAACGATCACGTCGCGTTTGACGACCAGCATTTGAACATCCAGCGGATTTCTTCACGAGGCAAGAAGTGTCCTCAATTTTTCGGAGATTAACGCATCTCGGGGTAGAGTAGGGAGGAGTCAAAATGAGGGACAGAGTGCGACGAGAGTGGTTAGGGTTGTCGGAGACGAAACGAAACGAAACGCGAGCAAGCGGAACGTAGGCGGTAGCTCGAACGAGGGTTAAATAATCTGGTTAGTCGTTCTCGCTGACCGCCGGGTGAAGTATGGAAATGAAGGGCATTCATTGGACACTGGCTATCACCACGGGCGAACCAGTTGCGGTGGCCAGCTACCATCGCATAGGGTAGATGACCATCGCCACCATCACACGGGGTGGCCGGCGGAGAGAAAGAGAGGGTGGCTCCTCAGGTATCTGCATATAGAGGCGGCGACGAGCTCGCTGAACGAGTGGCTCTGACAATTAACTAACGAGCAGTTGACACAACTTATCAAATCATATCACGGCGCGTCGCGTCACGCTTCAATTATGCGCGAGGATACCGCGGGTTTTTTTTTGCCGCTCCGTGGACTCTGCTTTTTGCGCTTTCGCCGCGTTGCGATCTCGCTTGAAGTTTGCATGGCGTGTTGTGTTCGATTACCGGACTTGTTAACATGTCCGACTGTCGCACTGACTAAATATGAAAAAATTATTTTTAGAGAAAAGATAAAAAGAACACAGGCGCTTATTTGAAAAACCAAATAATAATGTTTGTTAGTTATAGAACAATTTTATAAAAAATTAGATACAATTTATAATTTCAATCCTTTTATCATGTCATATTTCGTATCCAACAGAAAACAGAAAAAGGATTGTATTTTATATTTGAGTGTTTTGAATACATGCATTTTTTACAGGATTGTAAAATCTACAAGATGTATTTTTAGACAAAAATATTTTTAAAAACATGTGCATATGCGTGAAATAAAATCTATATGTACATAACTTAATATATTTTTTACTAGTCAGATTTTATTTTTAATTGTTAAAAAATTTTCAATCTTCTTCCGCAGTGTTTTCATCTTTTTAAATTATTTTGCACTATATTTAGCTTCTGGAAAAACATTAAAATCGTTTTTTTAGAATTTATCGTTTTTAAAGATTGCTAGTTAAATGTTGCACATCAAACATTATAAATATTAATTTTTGAAAAAATGTAATTAATCCTAATGATTATAAGATTATCATAATAAAAATGTTTATTATACTATATATTTTCGAAACAAATCTCAGCATATCTCTTAAGTATTTCGCTTAAAGGTTAATTAAGTCAATTTGCTCACGCAATTGATTGAAATTCAAATGTTATTAAATAATAAATTAATTTTAAAAATTTGAAAATTTGCTCAGAGACAAAAAAAACTATAAATTTATGTAATGATTTTATAAATTGGTTTGTTGAATCATGAATTTATAACAAAAACTCACAAGAATTAACTAGCATTATCATATATATATATATATTATAATAATTTCGTTGTCGAAATAATCGTACAATACGATCACCTATTTTACATAACTACTGCGAGAGAGAGATTGATATCGATTGGTGGGCAACTTCTTGTCTTTTTATAGGTCATAGTTCTAAATTATATATTTGTAAAAAAATAATTTAATCATATTCAGCGTTAACTAACGTTGATTAAACCGGTTTAAAATATGAAACTATCAGACCTGTCACGAGGGTCGAAGTATTGCTAACGTATTGATAACAGACTAATATACATATTGATTCTCTTTCTCGCTACATTCTCGCTATTCTATTAACCGCTATAGAACGTGATTACAAAATCATGTCATAAAATATATAGCTATCTATTTTTCTCAATCTAATAAAATTTTGATAAGCTGATTTGATATGCAATCTATATTGTAATGCTCTTTCGATAATATATTCTTGACATTGCAAGTCCTTTTATCTTGGGGCCAGTATAAATTTCGAATGTTTATAATGCGAAGAAACTTACGAAAACTAGTTTCTATATCTATTTGTGTCAATGCAATTCAAACATGATACATTTCTACATCATATCGTGAGTTAAACTCACGGAAATTATACTGGTCCGAACTCCAATCTCGATTATGCTGGCATTCAATACACTCTTGCGTCACGTCTCTCACTGTCTAATATTTAAAAGCCAATGTCGGCAAATCATTGGCACCACCGCAGGTGCCAGTGTCGCAACCGCTTGAATCGCGTCGTGTCGTGCATGGTCGAGAGATCCAGGGTCCGTTGCTCCGGACGCGAGCGACTAGGCGATCTATCAAGAACATCGTATTTAACTTAGCGCGGCGTGTACTGCGCCCGTACACGCGATTCCATAACTACGCACACGCACGTATCCACACGTTTACACGCGTTGCAATCGTGCGTCCGCGCGCGATGCAGATTCCACGATGCCGCGCCGGTTGCCAGCCTCCTTTTCCCAGGCAGTTCGATAAACTGGTCGGGGAAGATTTCACCTCGCGAGAGAGCACGTATCGCCTATCATCCCCGCGCGAGCACACGAATGTGTTTACGCCGTGTTTACCTGCGGCCCTTGATTCTTCCTTCGCACAGGTTGGTAAAGAAAGCATTCTTCCCCGAATTTTGAGAAAGGAATTCTAGTGGGTTTGTAGAATAAAAATCTGATGACAAGAATAAAGATACCTCACCGAAAAAAAATGTATGTATCTGTTACAGTTAAACGAATTTAAAATTGATGGTACACTATATGTTTGCAATCTATCTCATTGTACGAGTAGATGCTTGTTCGACTTTACAGTAAATACGATTTTTGTGAATGCATATAGTCCTTGTTTTCGTTATTGATATCAATCGGCAATCACAATGTGGATTTTGGTATAACGCAATAGAGTTATAAAACAAGCAAAAACAATATGTATCTTTTCCTTCTTTTTTTTGCCAACACTCAAAATTCTAGAGTTAAAATAATCCGTTTGAGTTCTTTTTTTTTTAATTATCGGTAATAAAAAGAACTTTTTAAATATAAATTTTTAGATAAATATTTATGAGAAATTAATAGAAAGATAATAGACAATTTAGAAAATGAAAGATATTCTATTTAAAATATGGAATCTTTTAAAGTGTCCTTCCGATTCTACAACAAAAAGGGCAAAAAAGTACGTGAAAATTCGCGATTTCTGTGCCTTATGAATCCACCAAGCCTCATTAGAATCGGGAAGAGAACCCGTAGCATTCCTCGCGAGACAATGATAAATAATTCATGGAATTTCTAATTCCTCAGTGACGGCGATCTTTCTGCTCGACGCCGGCTTTCGCTCGTCGCGTGATCGTGATGCGTCTCGATCTTTCTTTCTCTCTCTCTCTCTCTCTCTTTCTCTTCCAGAGCGTGGGCGTCTGCGGCGGTAATCAAAGTGCGAATGACAGTTTAATCGTAACGCGCAGCACGCGCTCGTTGATGGACGCTACTGCTGGCGTGCGGCGACAGTCGTGGCGCGACCGAACGGCACGCGCGAGAGGATCATTCGAGTTAATCTCGACCTCTCCGTGACACGACAAACCACGAGGCGCCGCCGACGCAGCCGCCGGGCCCTTGTTTGCATCGTTGCGCGTAATCGGGCACGGGCGCACGATCGATTTCGTTCTCGTCGAAATCTCCCGTTTTCGAACCATCTTGCTGAAATCCCGAGGTAATTTTTCACAATGTATTGCAGTTTTTCGGGGACATTTTAAAGATGCTTCTTAGCATCAGTATTATTAAATTAATTATCAATTTAAGGATGTAACAGACTTACGGTCCCTACAAAGTAAATAAAATTTGGAAATGTGTTAATAGTAATAACATTATATTTTTATTTAATAACAGATTTTTATTATTTATTTATTCTATTTGTTATTAAAAATTAAATTATTTTTTACAACATTTAGAAAAATCTCAATTTTTGTGTAAGTACTTTAAGTATTCAAGATGATTTATACAAAATATTTAAAGTACTTAAATAAAAAAATCAGATTTTGTTTTTATTATTTTTTACTTCATTATTTCATTATTAATTATATTTTCATTAGAGCACATGTCTACTTCTTATTGAAATAAGTTTTTATCCAGACAGAAAATCACCATCAATTTTTTTCTACTACTTTCAAACGCAATATAAAACAATCTGTAATTTTTTAATAATTTTCTTAATGTTTTGAGTAATCCTATACATCCTTAATATCATTGTTCTAATTGACTTTAAGGGCTGCTTTTCAAAATCGAAAGTAACGGCGCACAATTCGAAGAATTAGAAAAAAACGTACATGAAATCACATAAAAAATATTATTAATATTCAAATTCTATTAGATTATTGTCGGCTTTTTCTCAATGTCAGTTGCTAAATCTTATTACATCCGAAATTCTATTTATTAATCGAAATATGTAAATGCTTTATTGTGACATCGGTTTAAGAAAAGAACCGAGAGACTTCTCGACCGATTTATTATAATAATTCTATGATTCCATCCATTACTGCCTATCTGGATCGGTTAGTTTTCAATTTCTTATCTGTGAAAACCGCATTTTCACGATTACTTATTCATGCAAAGAGATATCATTATATCTGAAAATGTAAATCATTGCGGTCGCTGAACGTTAACTGCATTACGATGACGATCGCTTTCAACGACAATATTCCGTTATACGCGCCTGCTAATCGGCTGTATCGCGTCGATTAGCTCCATGCAGGTTACTCGAAGGAAGGAGGAAATCGCCGTGCGTTGACTTTTGTTGCTCCTTTCCGCCAGCGACCTGTCTCGCGCCGATCGCAATTATCGAGGCTACACGATGCGCGGCCTCGGCGCGCAAAAATATGTATTAACCGACGCCAGTTTTGTTAGTTCCGCGAGCAAACGCGAGATAACATCCCCGAGCTAACGCGGCTCTAAATATCGTTTCGAACGAACGAAAAATCCTCGGACTTCCATAGTTCGCGCGGATAATCTGATTCCACGATGCAGCTCGACAGACTAACGTAAAACCGTTTTCGAAAGAACTTCGCGTATCGGGAACCGAGAGAAGAAAGGGAAGAGCAAAGAAGAAACGAGAATGCATTTTAGAGAGAAAAAGAGAGAGAGAGAGAGAGATAGAGGCAAAGAAAGTAAGAATAAACGAGGCGGAGAGAGACAGAGAGAGAAAGCAAGAAAGATAGAAAGGAGGTTCCGACGTCGAAAGGAGGTATCGCCTCTCTTCCTTCCTTCTCCCTCTATCACTGCGCTCTCCCGGGTCTCTCGAGATGAGAGGGCAGGCCGCCTCGGATCCCGCGAGTGGATAATTATTAATCGTTATTTTCGCCAATCACGGCCGTTTATCTTGAGGCACGCAACGCCAATTATCTATCGGCGGTTCGGCCGATGGGGGAAAGGAGGGAGATCAAAGTCTATAAGGGGCAAGAAGGAGAGGAGGATGCACTTTGTAAAGGGCGGCAAGAGGGGGTGAAGGGAGAAGAGAAAGAGAGACGGATAGTGATCGCCGGTACGCCTAGCTCGGCTCTTTTACGCTTCTCAGCTATACTTCTCCTCCTTATACTCGGTTGCACCTCTTCAGATTGCACATAGCGCACGTGCGCGCGAGAGAGAGAGAGAGAGAGAGAGAGAGAGAGAGTGAGAGACGCGGTGGGTATATTCACATATACACCTACATTATTAGGCGTTTCCCTCGCCTTATCCCGTCTAAGGTTGCAGCTCAGGCCGCATTTTGACCCGGAGACTCCGGAAATTCTCGCCGGTCGCTGGAGAGGATCGAAATTTCCTCGGAAATTTAATTGCGCGCGAAAGATATCGCGCAATTAATCTTCCTATACGTCGTTCCATTCTCTCGTAATGTTATTAATAAAGCACAGTAGATATTTCAAAAAAGGCGATTTCTTTCGCGAGAATGCATTCATATAACGACAATAATGTGAGAAATAAATGTTGATGATAATCCAGGTCAATTTGATCAAAGAACATTCAGAGACATAGGGTAAAGTCGCCTATTATGGGATAGGTTCCTAATATGAGGTAGCGAGGTTTCTGCTACATTAATAAACGCATGTGTGTATGGTTCGTACTATCATAAACTTATTACTCTTGGGGTGAAATCTATTTAGTAGAAAATTCATTATTAGATCATGCGTGCAGTCGTTGAAAAAAAAGTTTTTTGAAATTGGATGTTATCAAGATTTATTGAGATGAGTCTTTAAACCTTGTTTATTATAAAATAAACAAATATTTGATGATAAATTCTGCGTGCAGTGATGGAGTAAAGTTGTATCAATAGAAAAAAACGAGATGTGATGATTTACTTAATTATAAATATTAGATTTGGTGATCGTGAAACCGCAAAGCGTGGAACTCATAATATGAGACACTCAAAAATCTCCATTTATTATTGCATATTCTGACTTCGAGAACTTTCCAAAGTGCTATAATAAAGTTTGTCATTGAGGACTTTCGAATTATGAGGCTTGAAAGTTATGGCCTTCAACATTAGTACTGAAACNCACTGAGACTTTAAAATATCTCGAAGAGAATAGATTTCGTACGTACAAAAGTTTTTGAGTATTTGAAGAGCTATTTGATTGGTCAACTAGATTTTGAGTCTGGAGCCTAATTTGAACCTAGTAAGGTCCAAGTCGATAAGATCCATTTCATATAAAAAAACCTTTGTATCTCATATTAGGAACCCTTTTTTTGAACAAGCAAAATCGGCAACTTTGATAAAAAATTTCATATACAACAAAGTATAACTATTATCGATTGCTAACTTTTGGCGATGAAACTTAAATATATTTACTATAATTTGGATATAAAAATAGGAGTTAATGATATAAATTAAATAAATTATAAGCCTTTAAAAAAAGGTATCTCATAATAGGCAACTTCACCCTATAGATTCGCCATGGAATAAAATTGTAATTCTTTTTCCTTCTTGAATATTCCCCGTTCAAAAGCCGGATAATTCGGACGTTCGGAACAACCGTAATAAAATACCAATTGTTATTTACTATAGAGCTCAGTGCGGACGAGCCAATTTTATCGCACAATGACAACGGCGCGGCGGCGGCGGCGAATCCTTAACGGTAATCCTTTTACCGCGCGGCAGCCGCAATTTTATTACGGAACGACGTTCTCGAAGGCTGAATCACCGGAAATGGAATCGCCAGGCAGCCGCGTTGGCAGCCGCCTAATCTAACGCGGCGTGTTAAAGGTGCGCGGTACAGTCTCGCCGATGCTTAACGCGTCGGGCAATTATTAGCTCTCCGAGCGGCCGGCCGGCGCGGCGGCGCGCAACGGCTCTTATTTCATTCGCGGCGTTTCCGCGTTGCCCGTTTCAAAAAGCCGGTGCCACTCGTGCGAGGCGGAGCTAGGAAGGAAGATCCGAGGGGGGAAAGGGGAGAGCTCGTGGCCGAGAGCTCGGCGGGATAAATTAATCGGCTGATATCGGGGCCACGACGTCGTTAACTTCCCGCTGAACCTCTCGACGGGGTGTGTCGCACCGCGATCTCGGAATCTGCTATTTTTCCGAGGTATTATCCGAGACAGGTGATTTGTGCGTAGAATCTCTCGCGTAATCGAACGATCAGTTACGTAGTTATGTAGTTTGTTGTCGAAATAAGTGGCTCTTAATTGAGCGAAATTGATCGCTCGCTAATCTTTCAGTTGACAAAAATTGTCAAGTATGGAAACATGATTTAACAACAATTTCAAGTCATCGTTGAGATAATACAACAATTTTATGCAACTATTTATAAAGGAAATTGACCTTTTTTTTTATTATGTACACTATTAACTAATTTTAACGACAATCGACGTATTATTTGTTATTATTTTAATTACATGAATCAAGAAATTTACAGATTAAAGGAATTGTGATTAATACACTGAGAGAAATCGTTTGGTAGTATAGTGATCAAATGAATTTTATAGTTACTGGTACCAAAAACTTTGTTACATTTAACAAAAAAACCAAACACTTTTTATAAGTTGTTGTATGAAAATAATTATTTGGTTAAGACTACAAATTGTTTGGTCAAAACAACTATATATTTAGTAACTATCACTATAAAATTCATTTGATCACTAATCAATCAAACTTGGGTTGATTTTACTAAACATTTCTCTCAGCGTACACGGACACCGTCCATATTTGATGTTAGAAAAATTATTTTCGTTACATCTAATCACAAAATGAATTTCTTTATCAGTAATTTTTTTTTCTTCCAAGTGTTGCATTATTATTGGACACAATATTTACGATACACTGATAAGTACATTGATTGATTTGACGATCTTCCGTATTTATTATCGACTCGATCCATCTTGATGATCATCGTCGATGGGATCAATGTACTCCGAGATGCCTCGTGAGGTGATTATAACGAACGAAAAAGGGACGACGCATGCATGATAAAAACCCTTCGCGCTCGAGTTGACCGTTTGACAAGGCCGTTCTAAAAGGGCGGATCGCGCAACAGGCATACGTACATAAGTAACCGGCGTCGCTTCCGCATGCGAGCGCTGTTCATGCGAGGGAAAGAAGAAAATGGGCGATAGAGAACGTCAGACGAGACATTTACATTGGCTGGTGGCGTTCGTTCTTCAGGGTCCATCGATCACGATCCGCGGCGATCCCCGCCGCGCGTATCGCTCGGGGAACCACTCGTGTCTTCCGCGTTTTCTACGACACCTTCGCGTTTTCACGGCTCACACGCTCGTGTCGTGGCACACGCAACGTGCGCATGTGATGAACGGTACCGGTATATATAATAATCCCGAAAGATTGATGCGTTCGACACGAAACTGTTGCAACGCTGATCGCTGCTGTTCGAGCAAGTTGGCAAGGTTTCAGATTCACGAATCGATCTTTACGGATTTTCGCTGCATTACAATTGCGTTGTACATTAAATTTTATCTCTCTCGCACAATTTGCTAATGCAATTATATTCGTAGAATATAACTCAAGGCAGTTACAATTTATACTGACCAATTGTAGGAATTGTAGATATCTTTTATGAGAACTTGATGGACGAAATAGAGGCGGATTCTTGTATCTTTTTAAATGAGTAGAAAAATTATTTTATCTTCCATTTTTTAAATATTTTAAAATTAGAGAGATATTCGACCGATAATGTATAACATACAAATTAAAACAAGAACGCCTTCTACGGTCAAGCTAGATCTTAGTGCTTTTATAAATTTTACTTGTGTGATTTTTATATACCTTTTTTTCAAATTCAACCGACTGCGCACCGAATTACTTTTCCGGTCATAACACAGCTATAAGTTAAACATGAACAGGTAATATCACATTTATTAAATTAGAAACAATTTAACAGTTGACGATGCTAACTTGCATCTTGATGTTAGACCCCTTTTCCCCCCTGAAAAAACTGTAAAGAATTTATTAAATATTTTATTTACGATTTATTTGCATAAAATCCTTTAATTAGTTTAATTACATCAATACTCAAGTAGTAAGAAAAGAATTTCAGCTGTAAGTGTAGCATTTGTTCGTCACGCTGTCCCTATTAACGAGAAAAAAAACTGTCAGCGAACTTTTTACGAGAAATTCGCTAAAGACCAGATCTCCACCCTTTAAAAAAAGGAAACTGGATACCACTTTGGGAGGGGTGGACGAAATGGATTTCTGTTCCCCGTGCTAACTCGCTAACAATATAATTTTTCCGCGTATATAATGGCGATCGTTAGGTCTCTCTCAAACCCCTTTCTCGTCCCCCTCCGCGCTCTCGTCTCCCGTTGCTTTCGACGACGGAAGTAAGGAGAGCTCGATAAAACTTCTCACTTATCCGGACTACCCCTTTCGCACCACAAATCAGAAAGTTACGAAGAGACTGTCGCCGGAGCAGCATTTTGTTCGATTCGGAATAAAGTTTAAAACTCGACTCGCCGCATTCTCCAGATCCATTGTGCCCCGATGCTGGGCTCAAAGATGTTCTTTGGGCGGAATATCGTAAGATGCCAAATGGCGGTACTCGAGCATTATCATAATCACGACGAGCGGAACTTCCACCTTTTTACCAAAGTATATACAGGATATATTATTAACAGAGCCGAAACTTTCAAGCGTATTCTTGGAAAATCTAATTGGCTATTTTGCTCGCGACATGAAATACCTTCGCGACTAAACCTCGAAGTATAACTCTGTTAAAATAAAGTTCACTCGAAATTAAACGAAAGATAAAATCGTGTTATTTGTTCGAGCCTACGAATCTTGATTTTTGTGAGATAGAAAAACGTTTCGCGTTCGATCGCGTCGTCATTCTTATTTACGATCACGGTCGTGTGGCCTCGTTTCTTGGGGTTCCTCCTGCAAGAACCGAAGCATCGGTGACTCTTGCAATCGAGATCCGTCATCCCCTCATCATCGTGACGTGGCGCAAATATCTCGGCCAGTCGCGCGTCACCTCCGACGTCGAGATTTTCGGCGGAGGACAATGAACGAAACGTGCGAGTTTCGCGGACTTTTTCACAATGTATACCTGGACGGACGCTTGAATAAATATCGATCATAGGTGCGCAGAAGGAAATATTATTTTCATATACGGCGGGCATTCCGTGGCGCGCGGCGGGACGCGCAGCTGGCCGGCGACAATGCCACCGTAATCCAATAACGCCGGTGTTGTGTGTCCGCCCCGGTGAAGAGCCGATCCCCGGCGACTTCTCTCGTCGAATGCAACGGCCGTCGCTGTTGCATCGTCACAGCCAGCCGGCCGCCTCTTCCGCGGTTGCACAACGCATCGGGATTCATGGCAGCATCGCGAGATTCGCCGCGATAATCACGGCGTATTNAAAAAAAAAAAAAGAGAAAGAAAAGAAGCGGTTTAAAAACTTTTCCCATTAAAATCATTTCCGAAATCCATGATGCAAAATTTCAAAAATACATTCTCAAGAAGTGCATCCAGCATACTGAGAGAAATCGTTTGGTAAGATCAACCAAAGTTTGGTTAAATAGTGATCAAATAAATTTTGTGGTTACTGGTATCGAAAACTTAGTTACATTTAACGAAACTTTTTGTAATTTGTTGTATGAAAATAATTGTTAAGGCTACAAATCACGGAAAAAAAAGATTAGCTGCAACAGCTAAAAATTGTGCTGGCCCAGCAAATCTACAGCCGTAATATACAGAAAGCCAATCTGCTATGTTACAGTATTACCAAATCTTAGAGCTGCATAAAATTAATGATTGCAACAAATAAAATAGGATACCACAGCATGACAGATTTGTTGGTACAGCAAAGAAAACTTTCTACTTAATTCAATCCATATAGCTGTAGCAAAGTATATTTGTCACAATAACACATATTTTTGCTACTGTACTAAATGAAATTTGGTACTATATATTAATAATCTTTATTATAGCAAAAGATTAGTTGCTTTAACAAAACTGAGTTAACTTTATGAACATGCTGACAAATGCTATCAGATCTAATTTCTTTGCTGAACCAACAAATCTACTTAGTTATAAATACAAAATTTATGTAGCAAATTATAGCTTGCTGACGCAACAAATCCATTTTTTTTCGTGATTGTTTGGTCAAAACAACTATATATTTGGTAATTATAATTATAAAATTCATTTAATCACTATTTAACCAAACTTTGGTTGATTTCACTAAACATTTCTCTCAGTGCAGCAGGGTTGCATTGCTAGAGTTAATATATGGAGCAGCAACTAAAGACAGAGAAAGAGAAGACGCGATCGGTGCAGTATCGTGTTGCGAGGCACGCGCATAAGCATGCGTTCGCTAAGCAGGCAGATAGGATTACGCGATATTACGACCGCGGCGATCTCTCTCTCTCTCTCNTCTCTCTCTCTCTCTCTCTCTCTCTCTCTCTCTCTCTCTCTCTCTCTCTCTTCCCGATGACGACACGTGGAGCATTCTGTGCAGCAGCATTCGGCAAATCGGATAACCTGGCGCGACAATGAGCCGGGAAGGTTAAGCGTGTTTGCCCTTCTCTCGAATGCCCATTCGCGACACAATGGCTGCTGCCAGGGAGCTTTTCAGTTCTTTTCAGAAGAGGGGCAAGACTCCCCCTTAGGTTACGTCTACGTATGATCGAAAAGATCCGAGAACGAAACAGAGACAGGGGGAACAGAGAGAAGTGAATTAAATAGAAGAGATCCTAGAGTCCACGCTTCCTCCTCCCCCGTCCATCGTCGTTTTAGGTACCCCCGGCATTCAGGAAGTGGGACCACCGGGCCCAGCGAGCGGCTGAGGTCCCGACGGCACGATTTCCGCGCGTCTCTTACGAGAGACTCGAAGAGTGCACGCCCAGCTCGGCCACAATGAGCCTAATCAACCGGCGAGTGTACACACAATCGACAACAAACCATATATATTCTGAACCAGGAGGTTCTCCGCGCCTCCTCCGCGGGCGACGGAGAGAGCACGGTGAGGCGATCTTTATCTAGGAATAGCGGAAACGTGACCGAAATTTGTTGCTATTGCGGAAGAAAACGGCGGCTGTCAGCTGCTGCGGCGCGGCGGGCCCGGCGAAACGCTTGACGAATCGCGATGCGATGCGATCTTGACGATTTTTTAAAACGGTCGCGGCGATTCGACGTGCATATTACGATGAGGAGCGTATTTTACGGCACAGACATCGAAGAAAGAATCCCGCGCTTCTCTCCTTCGGAGTCGTTACGAACGTCAACGTATACGAGTATAAATACGCGTCCCATTTATTCGCCGTCTTTTCATGCGCGACTCATGCGACTGCCATCCATGACTTTAACTTCACATAAAACGTCCGGCTGTCGCGTTATTTTCTAATCGCGATTTCTTTGATTAACTTAGACTTAGTTTCTCTCTGCTGGAAATATAGTGGAAATTAAATTTTATGGTAAAGACGGAATTAAACCTACTGTAGTTGTGCATCTAGCTTGTTGTCTTTAATTAAAATAAAATTAAGTATGTATGATTTTATACTATGATATAAATCATTATTATTATTAAATAACGAGGTATTTCTAACTATATAAAACATTTTAATATTAAAAGTGATTAATTTACGAAATTAATTATGTAATTATCATAATTATTACGAAAACGAAATTTTATGTATTAACTATATTTTTAAATCGTCACTGAATGAAATTGATGGTTGTTAGAAATTATAAGGTACAGATATTAAAAAATAATAAAATAAAAAAAGAGAAGATACAATAACAAAGAATCGATAGAATTAATATAACAAGGAATCATATAATTTAATCTATGGAAGAAACTTCAAATTTTGAAAGAAGCTACAGTAACGTTGCGGTCCAGTGACGGCACGTCCGTCAAAAGCGTTAAGGAGGCTTCCTCGTGGTCGACACATTGCGCGAAAGCATCGATCGTTTATCTCGGTACAACGATCTCGCAAGAATAGGGAGTCGGGATTCGAAAGAGAGACGAGGAAGGGGGCCCGTGATTCGAGAGGTTTCAGCTGGCGCGGCTCAACACGCCCATGAAGTGGCGATCTCTCGCTCTTTCGGAGGTGAGACTACGACGACGCCGACGGCGAAGAAGAAGAAGAAGAAGAAGAAGACTCGGCACGTGTTTGACTAAACACTCGTGCGGTCGTTATCTTGTTCACGCTACGGCGAGAACGGACGAGTGGGCCCCACTGGGGACAGAGCGATGCGCCCAAAACACGGACCATTCTTCCGCGTACCGGGGAACCGGGATCGGAGAAGAGAATAGCGATGCCGCGACGTGCGTCGGTGCATTACCAGCCTGCCGATGTACAAATCACAGTCCATTTACTCCATTCAGCGCGACACTCGTTTAACGACACTCGGACGCGAGAGAGGACGGCCATAAATCCTCGCCGGGCCTCGTGCCATCCTTTCTTTCTCTCTCTCTCTATCTTCTGTTCCCTGTATCATTTTCTCTCTTTCTTTTTCTTTCCTTCCGATCGAAAAAATATTAGCAGGGCCCCGAAATTTATTACGAAGCCTGTGTATCCAAAATTGAGTTTTTTTAAAGAAATAAATAGAAAAAAAAACTATGTTGAGTTGAGAGATTTTATTGAATCGAATTGTCATGAAAGAAACGAGAAATAAGAGAGTTTACTGACACTTCTATAAATAATGTTCTGGGATAAAGCGTAATAATTTCAAGAATGCTGCAAAATATACTTCTCTTATAACAGAGTAAATTTTTGTGTGAACTTGGATACTTTACGGTTTAAATAACACAAAATAATCAAATTAAAATAAGATCCATCTTTTAATCAGCTTTACCTATTAATTTGTCTTTTTATCTGAAAAATTATAACATTAATTCTGCCTGTTAAAAATTGTGCGTCTTTTTTTTCTTTAACTTTTAACTTTATTCTACATTACGTCAAAACTTCATACATGTCATCTATCTTTATGATAAACTCATTTATCATTTATTGCAAACAGTTTTTTTTTTTTTAAAGAAAAGTTTTTCCAGAACATATGATATAGTTCTCTTCATCTCTCTCTTCATCTCCACGAGGCTCACTACGAGAGTACCGGTTTACCTTATAGACAATGTTGCGTAGCCCGTTTCGGTATAGCACGAGCGAAGCATACGAAGTTACTCCTTTTGCGGTTTATACCCTATCCTGCGCATGAATGTGCTCGCGCGTAAAACACGTAAACGCGCGGATGTGTGCGCCGCATGAGTGTCCGCGAGCGGACCCGTCCGTGTTCCCCGTGTATGCAGGTACCACACAGGACTACCACCTTGGTAGTATCTTGATAACACGACTCTCTCGCTGTGCACAGGAGAACGCAAAGTCGAACCTCAGTGATCCGCATTCGTCTTATGGTGAATCAGACTTTTAAAAAATCGCGAGATGTTACAATATTTTCATAGCAGTATTTCGTTTCATCTTTTCTGTATATTATATCAAAGAAAAGAATTTTTCGAAGAGTAAAGCTTCCAGTGTTATAAAATGTCAATTCTAGAATTTATATCAATTTGACGAATCAACATTAGAAATCTTGATGTTAAAGAAAATTTTGTGATTTTACAATTTTAAATTTACTTTCAAATGGAATTCAACTTTCAAACTAAACAAAAATATTATTCTGTTTAATTTTATTTAGTTGAAATATTAGACTATTTCTTGTCTTAATTATTCACTTATTATTTATAAATGTGAGTTAAGTTAATCAATACGTCCCGTTTGTTTTACGTTCAAAAGTGTAGCGGAAAGACAGTTCAGACAATAAATTCGTATCAGACAAGTTATATCTCTAACAATTCATATCGCGTTAAAAATTCGCTGGAAATGACTTGCCCATTTATTGATTCATCGATTCATTCCTAGATTCGAAGTCATTGTCTGAGAGGATGTTAATCGTATCACGAAAGGGAGAACTTTGAATTCAATCGTGCGAGAGCGATGAATGGCAACCACTGCCGGTGGTATCTGCGTATCTTTCAACAAGCGCGCAACATGGGGCTTAAATTGAATGAAAATCACAATTGACGAGGCATTAGCATAATGTAGCACGGATCGGTGGGTGAGGTCTGATACGGTACGACTGGCGACGAGTCGAGCGTTTCGAGTGTGTCAGCGACCCACACGGCACGCAGATTAAACTCGCTTTCATCCTAAGCGCGTAATCGTACGCACGTTGAATCTGGTTTTCCTGGTTTTTTTTTTTTTTNTTTTTTTTTTTTTTACGAGGGAGAATGCTCGCGGATTCTGTGAGCCAGATCCTGGCAGAACCAGGAAAGTGATATTACGTTAAGCGGAGATCACTCTACGCGCTTCTAATCGTTGCCGTGGGATATGCGTGAGCTCTCTTCCGGATATCGGCCTATTATAGAAATCATATCGGATTAACGTTGAATATAGTTTAAGGAAAAGATTCTAATAAAAACAGAATTCTAATAAAACATAGTTGTCTGAAAAAAAAAAAAAACAAGTAACGTAGAAAATATAAAATTTTAGATGGACTACGTTTACATCAAATTTAAAACTTTGAAACTTAATTATTAGAATTCGATTGTACAAATTTTTATGTTGTAAATGAACAATCGATGTTTATTTAGTGAAAAAATATTTTTCATGAGATATTAAAATATTTGTTTACGTGAATTATACTGAATTACTTTTTGCGAGATAGTCGAATTTGATTACTGATTTATTATTTCGTGAGAGATCAAAAATTTTTCCTAGTTTGAAGCAGCAATCTGTTGAACGTGAATCGTACGAAACATGCTATGAAACACATGATACAATATTTGATGCTTCTAGCATTGTATATGAAGAAGTGAAAACCGGTTATTTCTGCGCACGGGTCATTTCGATCGGTACTAAAACTGAGTCCCGGAAAGTGAAAGTATCCGCGGATATAAAATGTTGAAGTCTTAAACCTTGCTTGTCATGAAAATAGACGGAATCGCTCGAAACGGCCGGTCTCAAATCTTGCAGCTTCTGAAATAAACGGCTCAATTATGTAGGCGATTTTAGCGTGATGGCGAGGGATATCATGACGGTAGTCCGACAGGGAATTTTCGCGCTCGTCGCCGAATAAAACCGCTCGCTACGGTGTTCGGGTACTGGTTGCTTTGTTCCATTTAAGTGCGCCACCATAAATCAGTCACGGTGCCCTTTCCGAGCGAGTGATTTATGTTCGTAAGCAGCTATCGGATAAATTAGCGAACACGAGCGCGCGCGCTCGCGAGTAAATGCCTTCTCTCGGTGGTAAACACCTACAAATGTACGACATCTTTCATTTCTTTTATCGCCGTTTCGGCTCCGTTCACACGCGATGAAAATAAGATGAGAATCGTGATCGATGGAAACGTCTCGTTGCTTTTCGCACGAATGCACACATGTATTCGGAGAGATATAAGCCTTAATGTCTCTCCTTTGAGTGTATATTTAGAATAAGCCGTATAATGATAGACTCTCCTTTCGAGTGCGTTGGAGGATACTATCATTCGTCGAGATGATATTCAATAATGGAAATTAAAGGATTCTGAAGTCCTCTCTACAAAGGGAAGTAGTGAATAATAAAATCTTTAGCTTAAAAAATAAGCGGGATTTGACTCAGCGAAATATTAACAGCAGCTTTAATCGTCAAGATATATAATGTTGAAGATTTAATAATATCGAAAGAAGTTTCAATGAAATTCTCGAAAGAAGAATCGTTTTGCAAATTGTCTTCTTCAAATTCAAGGAACTCTTTTTTTTTGCTCTCACGAAGAACTCGTTGTGCCGTTTATCTTACGCTTCTCATTCAGACGAGTCTTTGAGTCTGCCGAGATACTAACTCAGCGACGTACGCAACCGCAATGTGCAAGTTAAACATGGTGTTCGGGCAGGGAAATTTCACGGTTGCACGCGCAGGGAACGCACCTGGGCGCACCTGTGGCCCACGGGGGCCCCATAATCGTCGCGTCGAGCATAATTAGTCGAATATTAATACAAGCTCCCCAGCTGGGCGCGGCGTGTCCCCGCTGAATAAATACACCACGAGAAATTCCTTGGCGAGCTGAAGAGAAATGAGGACCGACGATGCATGGGAGGAAGAAAGATGAATGCGCAGATGGGGATAAGAAAAAAGATGGCAAAGTATAAGGGTACAGTATGAAGAGCGAATGACGAGAAAGAGAGACGCATACTGCATAATATGGGAAAAGAGAAAGAGAGAGATAGAGAGAGGGCGGAGAAAGTATATGCACTTGCGCATCATGACCGCAGGGATAAGAAAATGGGGGCGGAGGACGAAGGAGTCCCCAAAGGGACGTTCGTCGCAGAGATCGTTATGCGGGTGTTTATGGCTCGCGGCCTTTACGATTCGGGTCCCTCTTCTTTTTTGTTGCTCCTTCGCGCGTTCCTCGTACGAAGCCCACATGGGCATCGGAGAACATCCTCGCCAACCACCCCCCCCCCTCTTCAGGAGAAGAAGACTCTCTCGCCTCTCGTTCGGGCAGAGTTTCAGATTGTGTGATAACTGGCTCCCACACCGGAGCCGAGTCGCCGGTCGGTCGCCGCGACCCCCCAGCGTTCAATGAGAGACATTTCTCATCATTTTCCATTCAGCCCGTCTGAGTTATAAGCCCCGACTACGCCTTCTATCCGCGGCCACAATCGTTCGATTTATTATAAGCGCGCGAAAGAGCCTAATGAATTTAATTTCATATTTCACGACCGGTAAGTAGGCAATCGTGAATATGCCCGCGGATACGAGCCGGCGTGGATTTAGGTGGCAAGACGCGCGGATATATTCGATGACCCGAAGCGAGAAAGGGGCGAAAGCGAGAGGCGAGGAGGATCGCCGCGATATCACCTCTCGTATTTTCGTGGTTCGAAATCGGGAGACGACGAAACGAAAGTGTCCGTTGCAGATGACCAGTTCGTGAGTTTATCGCCGACTGATTACCAGAAAAAAAAAAAATGGCAAAGAGAAATAATTGGTAAACATACTTCCTCAAGAAAAATATTAGTGAGTCATATTCTAAAGGTTACAGCCTTGTTGTTAATTATCTGAAATTTAATTCTTATCTTTCTTTTCATGCATACAGAATCTCTCGAGATAGTCGCCAGCTATTTAAACATTAATATACTTTTTACATGGGTTATTTATCACTGATAATTCTAAAGTTTGTGTGAATTATCAATAATTATAAAATGTGCTATGGCAAAATTATTAACACTTTGATAATAATTTGTTAATTGATAATAATAATTTAATTGAACAATCGCGTTAATATCGACCATTGAATATGGATATCTCTATCCTCCTTCTTCTTCTATGTAAGAATCCATTAAGCATTCTCCGCGAAAAGCACATTTTTCCACGCGAGTCGTAATTCTTAGCGATTGGAGTAATAGTCCCTTCTGGAGGAACAGTACGCAGTAGTTAAGTTATTAAATTTATCTCCGCGGAGTAAAAATCGCAGTGATTTATTATTTTTTGCTGCTTAACGACGCGAGCGGAGAATATGGCTCAGGCAGCATCCCTGCGCTCTCTCATTCTCTCTCTCTCTTGCTCACCGATCATCTCCCACTTCCTCTTCTTCGCTTTTTGTCCGTCCAAGTTTTTTTTTCCCCCGGATGAATAGTAGGATAACTCCGTGGTATAAATTTTCGCGGTCGCGACTCTTGGATACAAATGATCGCGTAACTTGTCCGGAGAAGCCGGCGGGAGTTCATTCGCGTTGCGTGAAATCGCAGTCGAGTTTCTGTTCGCCGACCACGGTAAAAAATTTAGAATTCATCAATAAGATCATTAACCTTTGTATCTCACAATACTTGCGATTTTGGCGTTAATATATGTTGATACTCTAACTTTGACTAAACTAATATAACGTGCATCATTAATTGTTTAGCCATCATTGAAACGACGACTCTCTAACAATTTCTATGCACTTGTACTTTTACCACTCACGTTAAGACGGACGATGATGAAGAATCCTAACTCCATAGAAAGTTAATTCCGTCAAATGATGGGTATTAAGGAACTAAAAATCGATATCAGAATATAATTATTTAAATTGCTATGTTACTTGTGCCATCCAGTACGTCGGAAAAACTGAAAACCTTAATATAGCTCAGCATCTAAAAAATTACACGTATGACAAGAAAGTCTATCGCGCGAGCTCGCAGGATCAATTATGTCCCATTCATCTTGAAGAGATTGATTGGGTTACTTCTTCTTCCTCTTCTTCCTCCATCCGGTTTCTCCCGTTACTTCCCGCGATCACGAAGACGATCTCTCCGACTTCCGGCGACGAGATATAAGAGTCTCGGTGGTAGTGGCGCTTGGCCGGCGCGACACGGTTCGTTTGCCGCGTGCTCGGCCTGAAGAAACTTCCTCTGCTCTTCCTCTTCTTCCGAACCCGGAGCACCTCGAGCGGAGTTTGCGAGAGACGGCCAGGTTAGGCAGGTAGAAACAGGCAGAAGCGTAGAGCGCGAGCGAGAGCAGTCGCGGAGATTCCCTCGAGTACATCGAACGGGGCAGGTTCGTTCTCGCGCACGAACCTTGACGCTAATGGCGTGCATTAACGGCTAGGAGAAAAAAGGGACGAGCTTGGGAGAGAGAGACAGAGAGAGACGACGGAGATATGAAACGTATCGGAGTCGTGTTCGTTGTAAAAATTCGCATCCGTTTAATACCCTTCGCCTCGTTTGCACAAGCTTGTATACGAGACTTCTTCTATCTTCGAAGGCATCTCCTCTCTGCGCTCCTCCTCTCCTCTCGCTCCTCTGGCGCTGGGAATTTGAAAAACGAGCAATGTAAATCGCGCCCGGTATAACTCGCCCGATGCACACGAGATATGATGAATTCGAGGATGCACGTATGATCGCCTCGGAAAATGTTTCCAACAAAAGTGGCCTTCTTCCTCTTCAGTTTGCTTGGCCTCTTCTTTTTTTCTTCTTCTTACTTTTCTTTCTCAGTAAGTTCTCGCTCTGGACACATTAGACATACGTTATTACCAAGCTATTGATCTGTACCGTTATATCCATTACGGTTTCTTGAAGTTAATTAATTCACAACGAATTTTTCCTCTCCTTCTCTTCCGTTCTCTTTTTGTTCGAGCTTCTCTTTCGTCTTTCTCTTTAGCTTCGATTTTTTTTTTTTTTTGTTAAAATTCATTAACGTCAACTGCCTACTATCAACCTCGCCAGATTCAAGAGGATCTCTTAGGTCCTAGTTGCGAAGTTTGCCACTGACCCCGGCTGAAAACTGGCCGCACCCAGCGATTAATTCCTCGTTCAGCTCGCTTTCGCGCGTTTGCGATGCACGCCGAAAGAAGGGGAAAAGGAGGAATTGTGAGAATGAGGAAAGCGCCGTGCCGCGCTGCGCTGCGCTGCGCAGCGCAGGATACGTTTACCGTTACCGTGCACGATCGCCGCGTCGATGACCCCGCGGCTAGTTTAATGGTGATTATAGGAGAACGTACACGCGGTGAGCGCCGCGGCGTCGTAAAACGATGATTTAGGCCGTCGTTGGTCGATCCGCGGGACGACGACAATTTCACGACAACGCGGAATCGCCGATTTACGCCGAGATGCGCTCGCGGATGTCGTCGTTCCGTTGAGCGGATTATTTACCGACCTGGCGCCATAATCCAACGGTGGATCTAGAATTCCGTGGATTTTTAATGGAACTTGAAGCATTCGCGACTTATCGTTGTCGCCAAAATTCTTCGCTGCTTACCAGTGTTTAATGTGAAAATTATGCGACAATTGTTGCAAATTTATGAAACGTTTGCTTAGATCGCTTATCGATTAGTCGGCTGCTGGATGACGTCGACTACTGCGGCATCCTCCGATCCGATCGCCGCGGCTCGTAAAAGAGCCTCTCCGGGGAAAACGGGGGAAGTCCTTTTCTACCCTTCCTCCGGGTGTCCGCACGGAAAGCGACAATCGGGTATAACGCGATACGACTTTGTGCTTCGAGCCTGTCGTTTACGGTAGCCGGAGGGCCCGTTTCGAGCCGGGGCGAGACCGATATCACCGTTTCCTAGATCCCAACGAGAGATCGTCAGCTGCGTCTCCGCCACTTCGGCCGTTCGTACGGCACAATACAATGTGACTGATATTTCGATGGAAATTGAGACCAAAAGTCCTTTATGCTGAGCAATTTTTTCGGCGTGACGCGTTCACGATATCGTTGTCATGAAAGAGTAACAAGAATGAATGATTTTGCGAATCGTAAGATCGTTTACAGAACAAACCGATAAATGCTACACTGAGAGAAATGTTTTGTAAAATCAACCAAAGTTTGATTGAATAGTGATCAAATAAATTTTAAATAAAGTGATAGTTACTAAATATATAGTTGTTTTGACCAAACAATTTGTAGTCTTAACCAAATAATTATTTTCATACAACAAATTACAAAACATTTTTGGTTTTTTTGTTAAATGTAACAAAGTTTTTGGTACCAGTAACTATAAAATTCATTTGATCACTATACTACCAAACGATTTCTCTCAGTGTACACGGAAAAAGCAGGTTGTTGAAATATCTAAATATTTAGCTGGATACAGATCTGAAAATAATTTTATTGAACCATCAAAATAATTATGACGGATGTTCAAGCATGATGAATTATTGGTATCAATATAATATAATTTGGAAAGAATATTTGTAATTATTTTATATTCAATCACACACAATTGAAAATTCACCGAAGCTATAACGATTTTATTATGATAATCTGCTATATAATATCCGTCATCCTTTATCGACATTAATCCCGAAAGACTCGAGCGGATAATTACGATTAATATTCTCATAAATAATCTCATAAATAATGTTATAACTTCTACGAAACTGTCGACCTCGGTAACAAAATCTGAAGAACGCAGCAGCCTTCTTTGTATCAATTCCTCGATCATAATCGGTTGAAATTACGACGGTTTTAATCCGCCATTTATTCCCTCTCACTCTCTCTTTCTCCGTCCTTTGACATGACGGATTCCGGAAAATTCAAACGGACAGTCGCGATTAATACGTTCCTCGCTCCGTTTCTCTCTCTCTCTCTCTCTCTCTCTCTCTCTCTCTCTCTCTCGCGCCGTCGGCTCTGGTAGAACGGACTAGTCGGTGGCTGTCTTTTCTCGGTGACCGTTCATTACGACGTACGCGCGAGGTCGTTACAGTCACTGTAAAGGCATAATTGCATACGAGCGGAACGGCGGCGCTCGTAAAAATGCCGCGCGTTTTCTACACACACCGCACACGCACTCACGCACGCACGCCGGACGTCTAGTTAGCTAGGATGACCATGCACTTTTTAAAGTATCCACACACGCGCTCGCGCGAACGCGATCTTAAATCAATATTCAGGCGGCAGGTGCGCGTCGTGTCGCGCTAATCAAGCCGACGCGATTTAATTAATCAGTAGGCTGCGCCGCGCGGTTGGAAAGAAGGCGAGTTTTGCTTCGAACGCGCACAATGGTTTGCGGTCGCGACTGTGGTTTTACGTTTTACTGGCGCATTTCACTGTTATTATACGAGGATTCTCGTAACGCGAGTAAACGCGAAAAGTACATCTTGCATTCTCGCCTTATATTAAATTTGCACAAATTTTTTTAGTACAGAGAATTCGAAATCAAACGATTGCATTGAATACTTATTATACTGAATGGCATTACTATACTGAATAATGGGAATAATGGATCTTTAGTCTATGTCCATTGAGAGTTTATTAATAATTCCGGTTTTAATAAACTGGAAATATTAATATATTTCATGCGCGAGGTACATTTGCGAATATCTGTTTAACACCAATATCGTATCACTTTAGTAATATGTATATCGTTCGCAATACATAAAATTCCAACTAAAATTCCTAGGTGTTTAGAAATCCTGATTTAATGCGATTTCATACAGAAACAATTTGATTAGTGCAAACGCACTAAATCAGGATATACGAAATATAATTTTTTGATACGTAAATCTAAACAATTGCTTAATTTCCGTGACAATTAAAGTAATGGTCTCAATTATGGGTTATTTAAAATAATTTTATTTAAAATAGTTTTCATTAATTCGTATAAATTTAACAAATACAAAAAAATTCTTAATGTCGGTAAATATTATAATTTCAAAGAAAAATTATACATTCAATAACCAATTTTGAATTTTGGGAAAATATTTAAAATATTTATATACAAATCTCAATTATAGGTTAGCATAATTAAAGATATATTAATGTACGTTTTTAATGTATGTTACTATATGTTTAATATATTAAATGCAATCTGCTAGAGGTATCATAATTTCAACAAATTATTAAAGAGATATTTATAGAGAGCTCATTAAAGAGATTATTAATGTGATCACTTCATGCCTTTTTTCAATATCAACAATGACTTTAAATTTTGAAAAAATGACTATATTACAATAATTATAAAAGAATAAAGAATGTAAAATAACTTTCTATAATTTTAATACACGTGTGTACGTCTGTAAAATATTTAATTTTGAAAATTTTTCCGTAATTAGGACTCGACTCATAATTCGGACCGTCTTTATTCTCGAAAAATAACTCAAACATCGAGAATCTCTCCTGATTCTATCTGAGTCACGAAATATTTCTAATTTTCTTTCCATCATAATGTTACAATGTGTACAACTATTAAGAGCTGTTCGCGTTCCTATGTATATGGTGAAACAAAGTCTCGATAAAGTTTAGAACAGCGTTCTGCCCTGAGAAAAGATATTGCACCTATTGGCTTAAATTCGCAAGAAGAAAAGAATCGGTAAAAGGACAAGGTGGCGACGGCGGCGACAACAACGACGACGGTTTTAAACCGTAATAGCGTAACGATATGGAAGAAAAAGAAGAAACGGAAACGAGACGAGGGAATCGAGGAACCGGTTCTTACGGTACCTGCGGATCTGGAGTTTCTTTTGTTCGCGTTATCGCCACCGCGAAACCGCAAATACGCACGCGGGGCGAACAACGGGGTGGACGCCGCGACACCCCTCGTTGTCGCTCCCGTTCTTGGCTTGCGACCCCAACGTCGGCGATCACCCATAGCCCCGGGGGCTGACTTCCCCGGGGGGGAGCGCGACCCCTCGCACTTGGAAAATAATTCTATTAGGTTATATCGCGGTCTGTGCAAGAGAATGACGCGCGTCTCGTACGAGGGTGGCCGCGCGACATCCTTGGTATTCGTCGCGAGCGAACGAGAGACAGTGGTGGTGTGATGACGATGCGGTTACGATGGTCGTGGTGGGTCGAATCACTTCGCAACATCAAATCCGATTGTTACGCTCCCAGCCGCTCTCCTAATCAATTTTATTTAGCTCGCGTAATTACGAGCGATCTATTAGATCAGTCGGACGAATAGCTCTGTCTTTCTCCGGATTTTTCTGTTCAAGAAACGGAATGCTATTGCATTCTTTCCATCGAGACCTTATAAAATGCTGTAAAACCTTTCTATACATTTACAAGACGAAAACTTGTGAGAATAATCAGGAAGTTGGAGATAAATGCGAGGTTTTCGTAGTCTCCCGTTGTTCTAATTTAATTTTGATAACACTCATTGTCTCGACTGAATTTGATAAATATAAGGCGGCGTTAGACGGCCCGTTGCCGACTTTTTCGTGATTTATCCGACGGCGGGAGCGCGGCGTCATTACTTTTCCGTAGAGGAGCGCACCGCGCGCGTTCTCCTCTCGACCTCGCTCCCGGGGTCTGCCATGTCAAGCTGACGCCGAGCGCGCGCGATGTTAATGCGCCTTTCTCGCGCGCACGATCTTTTTTTACCTTCCCCCCCTTGGCCCGCGAACTAACGGGTCGTCTTCTGCGTTTTCGGGCGTCCTTGGCGATGGTGGTCGGTGCTGCTGCTGCTGCTGCTGTTCTATCTCGCGTGCCTATAAATCAAGGATGGGCGGAACCGACATGGAGAGACACCGTAGAGGTTGGAAGGAAACCCGTCTCTCGAAGCAACGCCTGGTTGAATTTATTGCGGGGCGAAGGCGAAGAGACTGCGCTCTCTCTTTCTCTCTCTCTCTGTCTTTCCTTTCTCGTTCGACTCTTCTCCTTATCCACCGCTAGAACGTCCGTCGCTGTTCTAGCCTCGCCTTCTCCTGCTCCACCTCCAACGTATTTAGATATCAAAGCACGATAATTGGTATTATGCTGCGGATAATCGGCGGTACGAAGAATCTCTGAGATTCAGAGATGAGCAGAATCCTTGATTCTTGCTTTCTCCGTTTGTACAAGTGCACAAAAATTTGCGTGTTATTTAAATTTCTAAAGTTTAATTATCTCGAATTATTATGATGTGTTCTCTTTTGATATATTTCTTATTTTATTGATTTTGATATCATCATTGTTTATATTTCTTTCATGTTACAAGAGTAAAAAACAACTTTTATTTGCCCAAATAAGATGTAATTGTCATTTATGATTGATTACCACATCACTGAGAGAAAAGTTGTTTGGTAGTATAGTGATCAAATGAATTTTATAGTTACTGGTACCAAAAACTTTGTTACATTTAACAAAAAAAACCAAAAACATTTTGTAATTTGTTGTATGAAAATAATTATTTGGTTAAGACTACAAATTGTTTGGTCAAAACAACTATATATTTAGTAACTATCACTATAAAATTCATTTGATCACTAATCAACCAAACCTTGGTTGATTTTACTAAACATTTCTCTCAGTGATTGCCATGTACTATTATTAAGAAAAACAATATTTTCTCAGAATTATCTCGGTTTTATTAAACTTTTATTTTAGCCGCAATCACCTTTGTAGTCGTTAAATGTTTCCCTGATGTTTCTCTTCCTCGTTTATTTCTTGCGCTTCGTAATACCAAGAGTTAAAAATGTCTACCTTGGGAAAGCTTGCTGCCCTCTCTTGAAACTTAGCGCGTTCGAGCGACCTATGAACGAACGAAACTTCATTAAGCAAAAGCGGAAGCGGGGATGCCTCGTTCTTCTTGAAGCGACGCGACCGGAGGCTTCGGTGAAAAACGCTTTGCGCGTCTCGTTCTGCCTTAATCGCCACATAATATAAACCATAATATCACAAACTCGTAACTCGATCCTTTGTAAGCGCGCGCCCGCGCTATCGCTTCTCCGACGCGCTATCGTGCCCGGAAGCGCATATCGCGTGGGGATTCACGTTTCCATCTTGGCATTCGCATGAGAGCATCAGGAGAGAGGGCGATCTCTCGGTTACGTCGCAAAATCTGGACTGGGGATGGTCACTGACACTTCGATACTAAGAACCACGGCATACGAAGAAGACTTAAGCAAAATACACGGAAAGAATAATTTTGCTGAAGTATCTAAATATTTAGCTGGATTCGGATCTGAAAATAATTTTATTAGACTATCAAAATAATTATGACACATGTTCAAGCGTGATGAGCAATGCTGCAAAAAATTTTGACATTCTAGCGATCAGTTTGAGAGTCCAACATAATTATTTTAATGGCCTAAAATTATTTTCAGATCTGTATCCAGCTAAATTTTTAGATACTTCAGCAAAACCGTTTTTTTTCCGTGTAAGACATAAGCAATAAGTTGCTTGTCATGATATGATACTTGTCAACGGTTTGCTACTGCCAAAATTATGCTTTAAGTTCTTGACTATGATTAGCTGATTCCCCTACTGCCTAAGTTTTACTGCTTAAGTTTTTTGTGTGCTATGGTCTTAAAAAAACATCGATACTTTTCCTGATTTTGATATTTCGACATCAGTATAAAAAATATAGAGATAATGGTACATAATTTTTTCTTTTTAATATCTTTTTCATCTATTCTCCTCTTTGATATCTGTTTTAGATTGCCGTTTGAAATAAGTTTATTTAATATCTACATTACATAATAACTATCTCTATATTCACCGATACTGTTTCTATCATTGATATTATTGGTACTATTTATGTATGTTTTGTTCATTTATGCTTAATTGGCAAAATACTTATATCTAGTTTTTAATTATTCCGCAAACGATAAGCATTTGTTGCCTCAATTCTTTAGCCTGTTTCCTTTATTACTGCCGAGACTTCGAACTGAAGATAAATCGTGGCGACGATTCGTCATCGCGTAAACTCGTTCGTCCCTGATAATCGGCGCGACAGCTGTCGCAAAGTTTGACGTTAACGCGACCACTTTCTACTGACCTTTCGCAGATATAATGCGTGTTAGTTACATGTGCTCGCTTATGTGAAGATATGCATGTGACTGAGGATGATCCGTGCCATAACATATATTAGTCTAATTCACAGTTATTATTATGACTAGGACTCAAAAGATTCAAACATATTGCACATATTCGAACATATATCAGATAGTTTAAACTTAAGCAATGATCGAGATCTGTAATCACAATTCGTTATGCCTGAAGTTCGGAGTTTAAATAGTAAAGAAGATTGGAAATGCAGTATGCACTGAAAACAGAGAGGCAATTTTTCACGAGTCTTTTCTTTCCTACATTAATAAAAAGCTTAGAATTTGATACTATAATTTCGAAATTTCAGATCTGAAGTGAGTTCAAACAGTTCGAACATACCTTCAGTTCAAAAAATTCGAAATGTTTGATTTTGAGATTCGAACTGCCTAAACTGTTCGATAAAATTTAGAGAATTTGATTCAAACAAGAATAAAACAAACTAGTTATGATAGATACTTATTAGAATATGCATTCTATGTCAACAATTTCTCATCGTATGTTCAATCGTATGGATTGAAATCTGTATTCATGTTCAATTTATATTCATATATTAAAGGATATTAGATTATATCCCACTTATATGCTAATTATTTTCTCTTATCGAGACAAATATTCATAAAAAAACGGAGAGATTAAATTTAGGTTAGACGAAGAATAGTTTTTGTCGAATACCATGTGCATATAATATCTGATATCTTTCGCTTTATCGCGCGCGATTTATCGGGAATTTAGATTACGAAACGAGACGGCGAGCGAAATCGATGATGAGTAATCGTGCTATCGGCCGCCGGCCGCGTGTAAGGGCTGCGGTGGAGCACGTGCATATCCTTGAGATCGTGCGCATTAACGCGCCCGTGCGCGCGCGCGATGCATCTCGCATGCCTCGCGAGCGATGCGTGACAACCGTCTGCCTCCCTCCGCCGCCGTGTGCAAGAGGCAACGCCATGCACCGCCTTCGAACTTCCGGCAGAAGGCGTTCAGTAATTATACTGACCTACCCCACGACAACGAGATCGGAGCGCGCTAGACCGAGGCTGCTATTCATTAGAAGAGACGTTATTCCAATTTACACCGTTCGTTAGGAACGCAGATAATGATAATAATAAACGAGATAATATTTATATGTAAAACTGATACACAGAAAAAAAATTAGTATCAAATCAACAATTCATTGTTTCATATATAAGCAAGAATATAAAATCTCCTTGGAAGTATTTATAATCTCAAAGAGACATAATTTGCTAACATAAAGAAATTTTGTTTCTTCATGTAAGCAAATTATGTCTAATCAAGATTATGAAATTCTTCCAAGAAGATTTTATATTCTTGCTTATATATGAAACAATGAATTGTTGATTTGATAGTCATTTTTTCTGTGTATGTGATGTTGATAAAAAGATGATCTACGTTCTCCTCAGAATTTGTTTTCGAAACGGAAAAAGATTAAAAATAAATGAATAAAAGGAAAAATATTTTTCGGACGCTACACAGAAAAAAAATTAGTATCAAATCAACAATTCATTGTTTCATATATAAGCAAGAATATAAAATCTTCTTGAAAGTATTTATAATCTCAGAGACATAATTTGCTAACATAAAGAAATTTTGTTTCTTCATGTAAGCAAATTATGTCTAATCAAGATTATGAAATTCTTCCAAGAAGATTTTATATTCTTGCTTATATATGAAACAATGAATTGTTGATTTGATAGTCATTTTTTTCTGTGTACATAATGTTACATCTCCAGTGCCCGGAATATTACATGTACGTATTATATATGTATATATACATATACATATTGCATTTAAATGCCGCTACAGTTACGTCAGTATCTTCTCTTTAAGTCCGGCTCTTTCAGTCCCCGTGCTATTAATGATACCTACTCGCTCCGATATCATCGGCACGCTTCACGCATCGTGCGTGCGACATTATCAACGATGATTCTAACGAGGTCGGGCACGTTAGTCAGTGCACTTTAAGTGTACAGTGCGAAAGATCTAAGATCGATTCGCGCCTTTTAATAAAGTCTCGCTAATGATCACACAGATCAAACTGATTGTGGGTCCACTTGTGGCATCGTAATATCGCACGCCTTGTCCTCTCTCTCTATTCCTGATCGTGTTACGATCGCCGATCTCGGAAGGCGGTAGATTACGATTTACCATTCGGACACTTCAGGGCGGCAACGCGCGCTTCGTGCGCTAGGAACTGGTTTTCCAGCCATTACTCGCGACCGGCCGTCACGTTTCGCATAAACGCACCAGCAGGATATTGCGTTTACGGCTTAAGTCCGCGCGCGCATAGAAATACACGCTCGCGATATAATATACCGCGGCATATTGTAAAACAGTGTGGCGTATCAGCTATCCCGCATCGCTCTCGCCATCAGGGAAGGCGCTCTGGGGTTGCCCGTTCGAAAGAACTGCCTGCGTGTAAACTAATAATGGCTTCGCAAACAAAGCGGATTGAATAAGTTATCGAGTAAGGACACGGGTAAAAGCATTACGAAACATTTATGTGTAGGATGAGATGCGTGATTTTTATCTAATATGCACGAAAGTATATATTATATACAGATTTCATTGGTTTTCGTGTCTTAGCTTTCATTATTACAGCAACGGTGTGATGACGAGTTATTTCGAAGTTTAAGAACAATTTTAGCTGAGAGCTTTAAATCTCTTAATTTGTTACGTGCTCTAAGCTTTGTTCAACCACTTTTGCGCTGAAGAATATTATCCTTATCTCATTCAAATCCACGACAGACTCTTCTGCACTGAAAAAAAAGACTGGTTATAACTACCAAATCTATAGTGAAATAGTATCAATTAAATATTTGGTCAATGTAACCAAAAATAATTTTATTTTTTTTAATATTTAGTAACTTATACCAGATTTGATAATACTTATTGAACATTTAGTAAAATAAAATTATTTTTGGTTATATTGACCAAATATTTAATTGATACTATTCCACTATACATTTGGTAGTTATAACCAGACTTTTTTTCAGTGTGACTTTTTAAAAAGATGTTTCTATAATTTAACAAAAGAACAAGCTCGTGCACTTACATGTCGAAATATTATGGCGTTAATTCAAAGAGTTACTTCTTACGAAAGTGTAAACAATACATGCACTCGTTTCAATCAATTTCTGAGATTCAGATTTAATAAAATAAATTAAATGTGTTTTAGAAACGAAGTTAACTGCATTCATTTCTTTCTTAGAGCGGGTTAATCGAGGTGTGTTCTCGACGCGAGAAGAAACAAGCGGTGCTCGATAGAGCGATCGATCTTTCGACGCGCATTAGCGGAGCGTGAAACACGCGACGTGGTGGGGACGAAATGGAATTGAATGAACCGGCGTACTCGCTTGCGTAAGCTTACGCGTGCCTCGAGTAAAGGGTTACATGCGGCGAAAGAAAAAAAGAGAGAGAGAGAGAAAGAGGGAAAAAAAAGGAAAATGAGAGAGACGGAGAGACCACAGATCGTTACGCCGGTTTCGCAAGAGTCGCCACGCAGGAAAAGCACGATCCCATTACCGGTGCGTAAGTAATCATTTTCTCGTGGCAAAAAGGCACCTTGCGCAGCGGAGACACCGGCGATCCAGATGTTTCAGCGATTAAAGAGTTTATCCGCTTACGCCGCGCCGCGTCCGGCCGCGCGTATAATGAGCGTGCTCTCGGATGCTAATGCGCGCCGGCACGTGCATCTAGGCACCGATCGATTAACCCTCGAACGACGGATCGGCGCCATTTGACTCGATCGACGCGCGTGAATCGCGCGAATATGTGCGTCGAGATAATTATAGCAATTTCATGATGAAATCGCTCGTGGCGGGACGCCTGGGTGGGAAATGTCTCGCAATGCGTGAGGATTACGCGAATGCTGCACGATCGAAAAACCGATCGTTTATCGATGTTAGACCAACTGAGAGCGTACACGTCACACAATTTTATCGCTATTCAAATGTCGAGGAGAGCAGAATTGAAGCTGCAAATTATATACATGTATTCATGATACTATTTCAGTCTGTGCAGCGGAGAAAACAAATTGCCGGGAAGCAAGATGGAAATGTGTGACAATTACGATGTATACCGTCTCGGTTGATTATTTCTATATTAATCTGCGAAAAATAACGTTCAATAACGTAAAGCCACAATCGATAGATTTGACATTTTATTTATTTTTGATGGTACGGCTAATTATTGCCATTATTTTATATTGTACTGAGAGAAAAAATTGTAGTGCTGACAACTACACTGAAAGAAATGTTTTGTAAAATCAACCAAAGTTTGGTTGATTAGTGATCAAATGAATTTTATAGTGACAGTTATTAAATATATAGTTGTTTTGACCAAACAATTTGTAGTCTTAACCAAATAATTATTTTCATACAACAAATTACAAAAAGTTTTTGGTTTTTTTGTTAAATGTAACAAAGTTTTTGATACCAGTAACTATAAAATTCATTTGATCACCATACTACCAAACGATTTCTCTCAGTGTATAAGGGGACAACCATACAAATTTTATTAATAGAATTATAATATGTAGTTAAGTGAACTATATTATGGTTATTGCAACTAAGTTAATGGTTAAGAGAACTAATAAAAAATAGTTGAAATTACTATATTATATAGCATATATTACAACTATTTTTTATTAGTTCTCTTAACCATTAACTTACTTGCAATAACTATATAATATAGTTCACTTATCTACATATTATAATTCTATTAACAAAACTTGTACGGTTGTCCCCTTATAGTTGCCATCACTACAATTTTTTCTCTCAGTGTAAATGAACAACTGCCATAGTCAGGTATAATCCGCGTAACCAATTTGCAACAAAGCAAGTATGTGAGATGGACAAAATCCGGCGTTCTGTCAACCAGTGTGAAGATTCTTTAAAATATGCCTCGGTCCCTCCCTAAGAGGATCACACGGCGACTAAGTCAACAGTCTCCCTCGTCGCGCCTCTAGCGCGAGAACGCGCGCCCGCGCGCGCGTACGCCCGAAAATTAAGTATGTAAAATCCAACGGCGCGCTTAAATATTCAAGGCGAAATTTATTACGAAAACAGGATAGCGGAACGGGCGGCTCCGTGGTGTCGGGTTAACAAAGAGCGACCGACGTTTTAATTGGAATCGAAGGAACGCCCGGCTCACCACGGCCCGAGTGTCCGGCGTGACTGTTCGGTGCGGGGCCCCGCTCTCGCAGCCGGCTACAATGTGTTTCCCGAGGTTTCTACGCTCTTCTGGGCTGACGTTGATCCGGTCGGAAAGCGCCGCAGCTTCGCCAGCTACGTAGAGAGAAGGAGAGAGGAAGATGGCATCGCCTATCGCGAGCGCGAACGCGAGCGACAGCTCCATTAACGCTCGCCGCAGGAATCCGCGAGCGGCTCTCTCGCGAATCTCTCCGGCTCGAGAACGACTCCGGTGCTCTTTTATTTATTTTCCCTCGCTGCCGCGATCTCTCATCCTGCCTTCCATGTCGCGGCTTCGCGAACGTCTGCGAACGATACGCGCAACAGCGACGCTTATGGGATACCACGGATAATTGAAGACGGAAAGCCCGAGACGTGTTAACTGTCAAATTAAGAAATCTCTCAGTTACGATCACAAAAATACACTGTTATTTAAAATACATGCGCTAATAACATGTCGAGTGAGGTGGCATAGGGGCGAAGTGGGACAGGTGTTGGAGTTTTTCGCGAGTAACGATTCTGATAGATTAATAGATAATCAGTTATGTGTACGAACATTAACTTAACATGTATAATATTAAGTTAAATATTAGACTGATATGTGAATAACACAAGCATGAGAAGAAATGCCGTGTGTATTTTTCGATCAAACTTTAATTTATTCAATACTATCATTGAAGGATTCACTTGCCAGGTGCACTGAAAAAAAAGTCTAGTTATAACTACCAAATGTATAGTGAAATAGTATGAAATATTTTATCAGTATAACCAAAAACAAATTTTTTTTACTAAATGTTTAGTAACATACCAGATTTGATAATACTTACTAAACATTTAGTAAAAAAATTTTTTTTGGGTTATATTGATAAAATATTTCATTGATACTATTTCACTATACATTTGGTAGTTATAATCAGACTTTTTTCAGTGTGCTTTCAGATTACAACTGGCATTATTCAACTTTGTCTTCGTCTTGTCAGTTTAGAATTTTGTCGAAAATCTCGAATCTTGTTTACCTTCATCCACGAGTCAAAGAGAGACGCGTGTATTATAAATGGCGAAATGGTAACAAAATGATAAACCCAATTCCGAAGCGCATCCACTTAACCCGTTCCCTCGGAACAAAGGAGGCAGCAGCCTGGGCACCCTCGCCTCTCGGTAGCGTCAATCTCGCGGGCCGAAAATCGTATTACTCTACCGGCGAAAAAGCAATCTCTGCCGTTGCCAGCGCTCTCGGAAGGAGGACGTCTGCGGATATAAAATATGCCGGAAGGAGGTTCCGCTTTTACCGCGTCTCGCCGCCGACCCTTTGCGCGTCGAAATATCCTACCCCCCGAAAAGTGATCACCACGTAGAGACGCCGAGTTCTCGCCGGAAGAGACGAGAGTGGTTTTAAAGCTGGCGTGTAGTTCTCTCTCGCGACTCGATATTCTCGACTTTGCGTTCACCATATTGCTCGCGAGATTGCAACTAGTGTTCACTTACGGTACATTTGATAGGAGTAATTGAATTGAATATCGTTTATATAGTACTTTGCAACTAAATTGAACTTTGAAACTCATACCAACGAAAGATGCGATCCTACACAGAAAAAAATTAATGTCAAATCAACAATTCATTGTTTCATATACAGAGTATAAAATCTTCTTAGAAGAATTTATAATCTTAAACAGACATAATTTGCTTACATGGAGAAAATTTTTCTCTTCATGCAAGCAAATTATGTCTGTTTAAGATTATAAATTCTTCCAAGAAGATTTTATATTCTTGCTTATATATGAAACAATGAATCGTTGATTTGATACTAAACTTTTTCTGTGTAATGAATACTTAAAATAATTTTGAATATAAGAAAGTCTTGATCTAAATGTCGAGGAAGGCTGTCAGGCTGAATGATTTGTAAATTGCTGTCATTCTAAGTAACGCATCAATTGTTCTCTCATTTTTCAGTTACCTTTCTTACAGCTTAGAATAAGAATTGGGAGAGTCAAATCATGAATCGTATTGCATTATCGAATCTTATTCTGCAGTTTTGTTTTCAGAGCAAGATATGAGAAAGTTTTTCACGCTTTCAAAAGAAAGACTTCCGCGTGATAAGGTTGCGGGGAGGGAAACGCGTGAGACACGCATAGAAACGGGACGATAGGGAAGGCTCTCAAAGGCCCGAGGCAAGGCCTGACATTTGGTTACTGACATTTTCACCCCGGGGTTGACGGCGGGCAACCCTTTGGCGTTGCCCGCGCTCAATCACTCCATTGTCTCGGCCGGCGCGCTCGTTTTATGCCCGCGTCAACGCTTCATTATGGGGCCCGGGAGGGTACAGGAGGGG
>QKQZ01000459.1:0-12229 GCA_003595255.1 Solenopsis fugax | reverse complement strand
AAAAAGTTGGTCTAAATAGGCCGTGATGAGAGCGCGTTTATTTTCGTACCGCGTTACGAGGGCATCCGAGGCGCGAGGATACTCGTCGGCGGTGACAGGAACATTCGCGATCAGTCGAGCGGCTTCCCCGGTGATGTTGCTCTTGAGATAATGCATTTTTTCCACCGCGGAGATATCCGAATTGGCATCAATCATGGATTTGAATAAATCGCGGAATGATGGCCAGGATTGGTATTCACCCGAGAACTTCGGAAGCGTGATTTTTGGCAACGAGCGAGATATCGAGAACGACTGCGAAATTCCGTCCGGAATGTTCGAACCGTCACTGTTTTGTCGCGTGTCTTGATCGTGCGTAAAGGCGGAGCGCATCCGGAGCAGTTCAGCCTTTGCGAGAATGTACGCGTTCTCGCAAGCCGAAAATACGTCTTCGGCGAAGTACGCATCATCCTCGTTCCGTTCGATATTATCCGCGAGAATCGAGTCATGCCCACTTACGAATTGCCGCCAATAATCACTGAGGAGTTGAAGGCGCGCCTCCACCAGTTGTTGCGTAATGTTGTCTTTACCTAATTTCTTGAAGTTCACTATTGTGTTCGAGATGGAGATGCTCCTGCTGGCGGACGAGGGAGTCGAATGACGCCATCATAAGCAGGAATAATCACAAGAGCACTACCGACACTACGAGCTCGCGATATGCCGAGATTTCGTGTAAGAGAACGTGAGATCGCTGAGAGAGATCACAACAAGAAGCGCGATAACACTGTGAGATTTACGAAAAAAAGAATCCGGCTCGAAGGACCATTTAATGTTGAGAGAGCTAAGGAGAAGCTAAGGAAGTAAGAGTGAGTCCAGTAGAGAATAATGTGAGGGTTGTGATATAAGTGAAGGAATGAGAAAGAGTCCGTAGAGAATAGTCGATGTTCGTTTGAAATAATCGCGTTTATTCGAAATAGTTGTCGACTGCTCTGCTCTGACAATGAGTCTCGACTGCCCCGCGTTCGTGGAAAGGCGAAACGCTTAGGCCGAAATTTGCCTAGATTCGCTGAAGCTCGATAACAATGCCGTGTGATCGCAGGACACAGAGAATATTAAACAAGTTTCGAAAATAATAACTCCGAGCCCAAACTCGGGCGATGAGAGTGTCGAACAGGCAAATAAAGCGAGCGAGAATACACACAAGGAAATAGCACGAATTGAAAATAACTAAATATATCTTAATTTGTCGGAACAACGTCCGTTGCAACTAATCCACAGCAATCTTATGGGATCTATCACACCAGAGTCACGTTAAGGTAATAGATATATACTAACATTTATCGATGATTACACACATTTTACGGTGGCATATTTACTTAAGAATAAGAATGAAGTCTTTCATTATTTTCAACTTTATGAGGCAATGGTTACTGCTCACTTTAACTTAAAAATTAGTAGATTCCGTTGTGACAACGGACGTGAGTATACCTCAAAAGAAATGACTCGTTATTTTGAAAAGAAAGGAATTCGTATAGAATACACTATTAGATACACGCCTCAGCAGAACGGTGTTGCAGAGCATATGAATAGGTCAATCCTCGATAAAGCGCGATGTATGCTACTTCACTCACGATTAAACAAAAATTTTTAGTCTGATGCAGTTTTAAGCTCGATATACATTATAAATTGAAGTCCGACAACAGTGCTAAATGATGTGGTTCCAGTAGAATTATGGTACGGAAAGAGACCAGATGTAAGAAAATTAAAGGTTTTTGTATATATCGCATACTTGCACATCCCAAAGGAATTAAATCCTAGGAAATTTGATTCTCGATCGAAAAAATGTATCATGATAGGATACGCTGATAATGGCTATCGCCTCTAAAGCCAAGAAGAGGAACGAATACTTCACGGGCGAGATGTTATATTTGACGAAACAAAGTTTGAACATAGACAGCCATTCATTGAAACAAACGTTCAAGAAGAAACGGAATCTGATCATAATCAGAGGAAGAATTTATCTCAGCAGTAGAAGACAATAGCCAAAAATTGATACATGTTGAAGAAGCAGTTAGTGAAAAGGAAGAAGAAACTACAGCTACATCAAAATCTCCAAAGAAACAAGTATTTCTCCGACGAAGTACACGTGCAAAAAGGACGCCTGATTACCTCAATGACTACTGTGCATTGGCATTACATGCTGAAAGCTATGTCGAGGACGTACCAAATAGTTATTTAGAAGTCAACTCTCGTCATGATAAAGAGGAATGGCAGAAAGCAATTAATGAGGAACTCAAAGCAATACAGGAAAATCAAACATGGAGTCTAGTGCAGTTACCCGCAGGAAAGAAAGCGATCGATAATAAGTGGATCTTCAAAATCAAACGTGACGAACATGGAAATATCCAGCGATATAAAGCACGTCTAGTGGCCAAAGGATGTCTACAGAGAAAGGGATTCGATTATGATGAGACTTACGCCCCGGTGGTAAGATTGACCACAGTTCAAATACTGCTGTCCATTATCACAAACGAAAATTTTTTATTCGGATCAGTTAGATGTAAAAAATGCATTTCTTCATGGAAGACTAACGACGGATCTATATATGAAACAATCAGAAGGTTGCGAAGACGGAACTTCAAGAGTATGCAAGCTTAATAGAACATTGTACGGACTCAAGCAGTCACTGCGAGCATGGAAAACTCAGCATTTAAAACTTACGTCAAGAAACTTGGATTGAATCAGTCGGAATATGATCAATGTATGTTTTATGAATCAAATGAAGATACAAGGACTTATCTCTTGCTTTACGTCGACGACATTATAATTGCCGGAAGTAGTCGAAATCGTTTAAACGATATTAAACGTCAACTGGAAAAGCGTTTTTCAATGAAGGATCTCGGCCCATTGAAGAGTTTTCTTGGAATAAAAATTGATAGACACAAACAAAAAATGGATCTCAGTCAAACAGTATACATCACGAATATGCTGAAACGTTTCGGAATGGAAGATTGTAAACCCATAAAAACACCTATGGAAACGAAATCTGGCAATGTGAATAAACTCCAAACAGAAGAAATGGAAGATGAAATGAATATCAATCGGCCGTATAGAGAATTGATCGGCTGTCTCATGTATGTCATGTTGAACACAAGGCCGGACTTAAGCGCTGCAGTAAACTATTATAGTCGCTTTCAAGAAGCACCCACTTTAGAACATTGGAAAGGATTGAAACGCATTTTACGATATTTAAAGGATACCACTAATTTATATTTGAGCTTTCAGATAAATCGAGGTCCTCTAATCACAGCTTACGCTGATGCTGACTGGGCAGGAAGCGTGGACCGGAATCAACGACAGGTTTTCTGAATGAAATCTACGGAAATCCAATCTGTTGAGTAACCAAGAAACGGTTGCACTGTCATCCACGGAGGCGGAATATGTAACGTTAGCCACAGCGTCTACGGAAGTAGTATGGGCTCGGAACTTTCTACAAGAGCTGGGTTTTGCAATAGAAGAGCCTATTGTCATACATATATAAAGACAATCAATCCTGCATACATCTGCTGAGCAAATGGGAACACCAACGACTTAAACATATTGATGTGAAATTTAATTTTGTTAGGGATTTATATACTGACGGAATAATTAATGTTATATATGTTCCTTCGGAATTGCAAAAGGCTGATATTTTAACAAAGGGATTAGTTTTGTCTAAATTTGAAAAACTAAGAAAGTCAATAGGGCTTAAACTTGTAATTAGTTTTTTTTTGTTCTACACGGTAACTACTTTTAATTAGCAAGTCAGATATTTTATGTACTTTCAGTTCTTATATTGAAATTGTTATTATTTAGTTTATCCGATTGTTCTACAAACTCGAATTAAAGGGAAGTGTTAAAGTAGGGCAATTCTTGTATTTATGGAAATCTCCATACGCTTGCGCGGTATGTGCATCTTATGTATTCGTTGCTTTTGGTTAAGGTGATGTGTTGGAGAACGACACACGAGTGTGCCTGAGCTAAAGTACCTCTCTTTCTTTGTACGACTACAAAAAGATTATATTCTTATTAAAGTATATTTTACTAATTAGGAAAGTCAGTAGTCAGTCAATTAACCCGAACTACTCCATATATCATAGCTCTTAAATTATAACAGCGACAGATTGACAGCGATGTAAAATTGGCAAGTGATGCGACTACCATGGTTGAAGCTAAAGGCGATGTCCAGTTAACGGCTTCAGACGGCAAACGAGACAAGGCAATTACGTTGCAAAATGCGCTGCACGTGCCGGCATTGCGCACGAACCTCTTATCTGTTGCCAAAATAATCGACAGAAAGCACGAGGTCCTATTCACCGAAAATCGCGCATACGTGAAGGATCTCTCTGGAAATGTGAAGATGGTAGGAGATCGTGGGCAATCTTTTCTACTTACGTGAGGGACATAATACGGTATGCGCAGTCTCGATGTACACATCAAGCGACGCTAAAGATTGGCTCGGCTATTTTAATTGGAACGATATGTTGCTGATGCGTCGTAACAACATGGTCTCTAGCTTGGACTTCAGATCGAACGATCTTCTTTACACATGCGAAACCTGCGCCACTGCTAAGCTCACGAGTCTCCCATTTTCCAAACGTGATGCACGCACATCGGATCTACTCGAGATAGTGCACGCCGACGTATGTGGGCCGATGCGGACACTGTCACATAGTGGGCTCGCTATATTTTAACGCTCACGGATGATTACAGCCGCTGGACTGAAATTTATTTTCTCGCCCATAAGTCCGAAGTCAGCGCGAAATTCATAGAATACAAAAACTATGCCGAGACTAAGACAGGCAAAAGAATCAAGGCATTTCAATCCGACAACGGAAAGGAGTTCTGCAACGCTGTCATGGATAACTTGTTAAAAAGATTCGGAATTCGGCGTCGATTGTCAGCGCCGTATACTCCTCAAAAAAACGGCATCGCAGAACGTAAGAATAGAACTCTCGTCGAAAGTGCGCGCTGTCTGCTAATCGAATCAGGACTTCCAAAATCATTTTGGGTCGAAGCCATTGCAACCGTCAATCATATTAGAAACCGCTGCCCAAAGAAGACTTTGAGAAAGAAGACCCCTTATGAAGTACGGACAGGTCGACGTCCGAACATTAGATATCTGCAGAAATTTGGAGTCAAGGCCTACATTCTGAATAAGATGATCCCAACAAGGACAAATTTGCATTCAAGAGACATCGAGGAAGTATTCGTCAGATATTCAGAGACTGCTAAGGCCTATCGTGTGGGTGCCAACTGAGCAAAAAGTTCACATAAGTCGAGACGTAAGGTTCCTAAATGAATTCCGGCCCGCAGACGACATATAGGATTTTAAGGACGGCGAGATAACAATCGATAAGAGGAGAGATTCGGATAACTCTCTGGTACGCCCGAGAATGAGCTTCCAGATGCTGACGACGGTTCACAAGAAGATATCGAAACACGAGATGAACCCAACGACACGCCATTAAATGACGCGGGCGGCCGAACACGTGATCCAGGACGACCGCGTAAAATCTTGACAGGAAAGCCTGGTCGACCCGCCAAGCAGTAAATATGAAACCCGTCTCAGTCGTATCGCACGAATCAAGTGTAGAAGACGGCAGCGAGGAACACGAGTGGCATAATGCTGAATTCGCCATGAATGTGTCTGAAATTCCTTTTCAACGGGCAATTTCCGACCCGGACAGAGACGAATGGTGCGACGCGATATATTCAGAAATCAAAAGCCTTGTTCAAAACGACGCTTTCGACCTCATCACTAGATCACCTAATAAGAAGGTCATTAAATGTCGTACCGTCTTACGAAATAAATACGACGCAAATGGAAGGAGGAAAGCACGCGTTGTCGCAAAAGGCTTTGGACAACGTCCAGGAATTGACTTCTTCGAAACATTTGCTCCAGTCGCACGCCTCGGGTCATTTCGTTTGTTGATGGCCCTAGCTGCAAAATTCGACCTGAGACTATCACAGCTCGATATCGAAATTGCATATTTAAACGGAAAAATGGACACTGAGGTCTTCATGGAGACGCCGGAGCTACTGCACGATATGCTCGAGAGGATGACCTTGCAAGAAAAGAACTCTACAATTTCGAAGCGAGCCCACGCCTTGTTGAAGAAGCTCGAGGAACCGGATGCAGTGTGCCGCTTGAATAAAGCCATATATTGCCTACGCCAGGCTGGTCGACGATGGCATGCCATACTCGATGAAACGCTAAGAAGTATCGGATTAACTCCAACTAGCGCAAACCCATGCGTATATGTCGACGAAGGTAAATCAAATTTTGTTCTAATATATGTCAATGATATATTGATTATTTTCAGTGATCAAAAACTGGAAAGCTATATAAAGAAGGTGCTAACACGATCCTTCAAGAGATCTCGACGAAGCGAAATATTGTCTCGGCTTCGAGATTCGACGAGATGAGGAGCATATATACCTATCCCAGAAAGGATACGTGCAGGTAATCCTAAATATATTCAGCATGTCTGATTGCAATCCTGCGAATACGCCGCTCGCATCGGATGCTATATTGACTAAGACTATGGACGCGACTGAAGCAAAGGAATTCCCATTCAAGGAGTTGGTCGGATCTTTAATGTACGCCGCATTGGGAACTGGTCCGTAAGCGCGCTTGGACAGTTTGGTTCCTGCTACAGCAAAGTCCACTGGGTTGCCGCCAAGCGAGTCCTCAGATACTTAAAGGGGACGTTCGACTACGAGTTGGTCTTCTGCAAGGACAATCAACCTATAAGGGGTTACGTCGACGCCAACTGGGGGAGTTGTGCCATCAACAGACGATCGTACATAGGATCCGTCTTCACCCTAAGCGGAGCAGCCGTGACATGGGAGTCCCGCAAGCAGAAGACTGTAGCACTTTCTTCTGTGGAGGATGAGTACATGGCGATTACAGATGCCGCCAAGGAAGCCCTGTACCTAATCGGCTTTCTTCGAGAACTCGGATGTTCCGACCTTGCCCGCGTAGAGATCTACAACGATAATCGCGGTGCTGGACTGTTAGCCAGCAATCCCATGTTCCATTCAAGGTCCAAACACATCGACATCAAGCATCATTTCATTCGAGAGATTTTGAAGAACCAACCACTGAACCTGACTCACATGCCCTCGGAGGAGATGATAGCCGACGTTCTAACAAAGGCTTTGCCTGGAACTGCACATCACAGATGCATCCAGAGCTTCGGACTTCGTCCGGCTGTGCGTGATCGGGCGCAATTTGAGGGGGAGTGATAGAGTTGACGAATTCGCGCCCTCTACTTATACTCGAGTCTGTTCGGGTCTTATACTCACAGCGCCTTTAGCGCTCGTTTACAGAGATTTCCCGCTCAGTTCCGTACCTTTGTTTATTGCTTTTATGCCTAACTTTTACTTCTACCGATACGCGCCATTAACCGCGTTCTCTTTGTACGTTCCGTGCACAGCTCGTATTTCATAATAAAGTGTTTGTCTAGTTCAATAAGCCCCAATCGGTTTATTTCTCGTCCTAAGCAACCTGTTATCGCTAACAATGATATATTATTTGAAAAATTATGAGATATTTGTAATTAAATTATTTAGACATTTTTAGCCCTAATCTCGTTTATTTGTTTTCATTACTTTTAATTAAATTATTTAGACAAGTTTTGAAAATTATGAGAACATTTTTTATCAGGGTTACGCTTGTACACGTGCCCCCATCGTAAGAGCAGTGTGATGCGTTCTTATGCGCCCGACGGGATTATCACGCCGTGAGAGTAACGTGAACCTCATGAACTGTTATCTAAGGTTTATTATATAAGGTTTATAATATTATAATTATATAATACGATAAAATGTGACTTTTATTTGCACTTATGTCCCTATCTCGCGTGATTGCATTGTGCGACCTTTTACGCATACACGCGTGCTCCCATCACATTATGAGGGCACTGTGATGCATTCTTGCACACTCAGCGTGATTATCACGCCGTGAGAATAACGTGACCTCATGAATTGTTATCTGGGTAGTTGTTGCAATACGAATATTACGGTGGCCAACTTTCCTGCATTAAATTTCAAGTTTATAATATTTACGTGTGGTTCCCGGGAAAAAAGGATTATATCTGCTGAGATATGATCATATCTGGTTTATCAGATCTGGCCAGATATGCAAAATGTCTCTATCTGGCGAGATCTGAACAGATATAACCAGATATAATCAGATATAATTACCCATGTACTGTTTAATAGCTGGGCCAGAATCGGGCCAACATCGGCATCCAACTTTCGACTGTCGGCCCAGTATTGGCTGCGATGTCGCATCGACTTCGGCATAATATCCAAGTGATAAGATCGGTCCGACTTGCATGCCAGTGTTGAGACGACATTGATAACCGATGTTGGCGCAATGTTGTATGCCAATGTTGAGCCAATATTAATATAAGAATTTTTATTTAAAAAAAATTTTTTTTAGTTTTTGAATAAGATATTATTCTTTCACATATAAGATTCTATTTTTCTAATTAAAATTACGCATTATTTTATAATTTTTAAAAACGCATTGGCGAGATTCGAACCTAAGAACCTAAGATTTTGGCACAATAACCTAATATGTTAACCACTAAGCTAATCGTACACTTATGATATTGTTAATAAAAAGTTATATTTGAAGTAAAGCTGATTTGAATAGGAAGGAACTTGCGTCTTGAGTACCACGCGAACACTTTCGTTAGCCCTGATTATTTATAGCCTTAGATATTTTTAATATAATTATATAAATAATGAAAACCTATTCCTGCCCAAAGCCAGACCAGTAAAGATAGTCAAAAAATAACAATTGGAAATAGTACCGGAGCATGAAAAAACATTATTGACGTAAAATGCACGTTGCAAAAATCAATTTTGCAACTAATTGTTATAAACAAATTGTTAAAAATTGACTGTAGAGGAAAACTGATTGCGCCAATCGATTCAACGGGAAAAATTACTAAAGAAACATATGACGCTTTCTTAATTGTTAAAGTTATAATGTTATAATTGTTATAAACAAATTAGTTGCATATAATGAAATTAGACAAATATCATTAAACATTTAATCATAATAATTAAATATGATCAGATATCAAATCAATTTGATATGCTCAGATCTGAATAGCTTTCAATCAAATACAGCCTCAGTTCTACTTATAATATTTCGAGATATGCATATCAGACCATGGTCAGATGTAATGTATTTCGGGTCGCATTTAATAAATATGATTATATCTAAACAGATCTGACAATATCTATGATTGAATTTCAGCGATACAATCATCTGGACTGTTTCTCTGAAATACAATCATAGATATTGTCAGATTTGAACAAATATGTCAGATCTGAACTATTTCGAAGAAATTGAATCGTAGATGTCAGATCTGAACAGATATGTCAGATCTGGGCTATTCCGAAGAAATTGAATCGCAGATATTGTCAGATCTGAAGAGATATGATCCGATTGAAACCGTCAAAGACTATATATATATATGTCACATATGGTTATATATTGACATATATGATTAGATCTGCGCAGATATGAAAAGTCATATCTGGGTATCTAATCGGATATGATTTGATCTGGTCAGATCTAATTCTTTTTCCCGGGTTATTTTAATATTTTTGTGTGGTTATCATAATATTTGTATTACACGTATTGTAATACCTGGCCAGTGATTTTTTTCCGTAAGGGTCGACTCAATAAAAGAGTAAGACTGCTTCGTACACTCATCACAACTAGACTAGAACACAGTGAATCAGTTGAAGAATATATTAATTGCATAATTGGCACTCCACACAAATTCAAAGAAGTTGAGATAGAATTCAACAATGAATGGATCGGCGAGTTAATGTTAGTAGAACTGAGAGCTACAAACCTATGATATTAGGACTCAAAAATTCAGGTACGCCTATTACCGCGGATTCTATTAAAACTACACTGTTGCAGGATGTAAAGGATATTCCCGATAAAACAAAGTCAGCACTTATAAGTATTAAATCTTCGTCAAAATTTATATCACAACAACGGAAAGGTCCCAAATGTTTTGAATGCAATAAGTATGGGCATTTGGCAAAAAATTGTCGCAACAAGAAGAATAATAAATAAAATATCGATAAAAAGAAGTCGACTGCAGATGCAGAAACTGGTTCATCGGAACACTCTACTCTATTGTGCAATACATTGCTACTTGGTGAAGCAGATTCAAATGATTGGTACATTGATTCCGGAGCATCTGCACATATGACCAAGTATCGTAAGTGAATGAAGGACGTTAAAAAGCCAAAAGATGAAGACGTCATAAAGCAGATAAGACACGAATTCTAGTCGAAAGTCAAGGCGATGTACATCTAAATGTTTCAATAAACAAGTCAGTTGCCACTGTTAAAGTCAAGGATGTTTTGCATGTTCCAGGTTTAATCACGAATTTGCAGTCAGTGAGTGAAATGACAAAACGAGGAAACAAGGTAATTTTCGACTCAAATGGATGCAAGATATTCGATAGTCAAAATCAAATAATTGCTACAGCAACCGTCGTTGGAAATATGTACAAATTAGATCGTCCTACAAGTAAGCATGCAGCATTAGTCAAATCGGGAAATGACAGTAATTTGTGGCACTGCAGACTCGGTCACATCGGTAAAAGAAATCTTCAAAAGTTGATTAAAGGCATGGTTTCTGGAATACATATAAGTGACATTGATGACGAGCATTTTAAAATCTGTATCAATGGTAAGCAGTTGTGGCTGCCCTTTAAACATACAGGAAGTAGAGCCAAAGAACTTCTAGAGTTGGTTCATTCAGATTTATGTGGATCGTTACATGTAAAGTCTGTTGGAGGTGCAAAGTACTTTCTAATGTTTATTGATGACTATTCGCGGAACGTTCATGTTTTCATACTTAAAAATAAAGAGGAAGTTCTAAGTTACTTCAAAATATTTAAAAATCTCGTTGAAAATTAATGTCAAAGGAAGATTAAAGCTCTCAAGACTGACAACAGGACCGAATGTGTGAATAGAGCTTTCGAAGCTTTTCTAAATGAAACAGGAATAATCCATCAGAAGTCAGCACCTTATACGCAAGAGCGAAACGGGCTGGCAGAAAGAATGAACCGTATTATACTTTGGTCGAAAAGGGACGTTGTATGTTGTTTGACGCAAAATTGAAATATGAATTACGGGCAGAGGCTATTAATACAGCTGGACATATTATTAATCGCTCGCCATCTCGAGGTTTAGAGAATCAGACACCAGAAGAAATTTGGACTGGATGCAAATTAAATTTAGAATATTTGAGAATTTTTGATTTAAAAGCAATGGTACATATTCCGAAGCAAAACGACAGAAGTTAGATTCTAAATCAACAGAATGTGTCATGGTCGGTTATTATGATGCCATAAAAGGATATAGATATTTAATAAAGTAACAAGAGATATAAAATTGTCAGCTGAGATGTCATTTTTTTGGAAAACCGAAATGCAGATATACACAATATGGAAGAGCCGAAAAATTTTAATGAAGTCTTAATCGATCTTGGTTCAGTGGGAGTTCCAGAAAACAAAAGTCAAGACAACAGCTTCGAGGAAGAGAACATTTCAGATGAAGATGATAGTGGCCAAGAATCCCTTCACTCCGAAGAAAGCAGCGATAATGACGATCCATATTCGGAAACTCATGCACCTACATTTCACGTCGTTCACAAAAAAAACAAAAACCTAATCGTCATGAAGACTTTTGTCTATTTAGCAAACATTGAAAGGTAAAATTTCCGTTCACAAACCATCTTCGATCTGCCTCAAATTTTGCAGATATTATGGAATTTGGGTCATTTTGACCTCACATAGGCCCGTATTCATAGTCGAGACTTATTTTCAAGATCGTCTTAAGTACATTCTTAAGATGTCGTCTAGATTCATAGTCATGAATCAAATAATGCTTGAGTAAAATCTCAAGACAAGACTTGTCCAAGACGATCTTGTTTGGAAACGTCTTATTTGGTCTTGGCATGATTCATAGACAGATCTTGTTTGAAATAAGAACAGACTTAAGACTATCTTGTTAGCCATGAATTCATAGTCGTAATAAGACGTCTTATATGACATATGTACAGCTAAATAAAATGATCTTCGCCAAGTCGTGGTTAAAATAGACTTAAGTAAAGCTGTATAACCTGTTAATAGTCATGATAGAGCAATTAATAATCCTG
>QKQZ01000457.1:300-13815 GCA_003595255.1 Solenopsis fugax | reverse complement strand
TGTACTACAACATATTAAAGGCTCGTCAAGATCGGAGGGGGACACCTCGGATCGTTTCCTTGTAAGTCGAAGTTAGAAGCCGTGTAAACGTAGTCACGGCCGCTCTCAGGTTCTTCTCAGCTTAAGGTCACGTAAAAATCATTTTCAAATTTTTAAGTGCAAACTCCTATTTTTTATTGCATTTTCTTTTAATCAATCTCGAAAACTTTTCAAAACATTATAATGAAGTTATTTTTCAATAAATGCTTTCCAAGTTGACTCATTATCAGTNTTATAATGAAGTTATTTTTCAATAAATGCTTTCCAAGTTGACTCATTATCAGTATACTTTAACCCTTAAACACATATTGAAAATTCCCCTAGAATTTTGATCGCTTACTGTGTGAAGACGGAATGAGAAAGAAGATTCGGGCTAGTGGAAAAACAGCTTGAAGTTTCTCTATCGACTGCTATGATTGACCAATTTCATTGCTCAACTAAAATAAAATGGCACAAAAATAAAGTTTTTTCTCGGGAAGTTCTGCCAAACCCACTTATGTGTTTAAGGATTAACTTTCAAATCTCGAAATCATAACTCGGAAATTACTTAATGAACAATAACTTTATTATAGTGTTTTAAAAAGCTCTTCATCAGCTATTAGATTTTAGAAAAATAAGGTATTCCATTTTAAAAAATCGATTTGACCTTGACTGACCTTGGCGATGCCACCCAAGGTCAATAATATCTTTTTGAACCTTACAACTTTTGTCTGAAACATTTCTTTCGCAAATGCTTAGTTTCCGAAATTACATTAAGGGGTCCCGACACTTTCAAAAATCCTTTATACATATATAAAATGTTATGATAATGAATTGCTCAAGGATATAAAGATAACTCACCGCGTTCGCCAAAGAATATTCATTACAACAATGTCAAAAAATACAATGTATAAAAATTCTGATGTCAATTTGTATAAAATTTGATAGTGCTCTTTGCTATGAAAATTTACAAGATCCATGTTTGTTGTACTTAATTTGTTGAGAATGGAAACGATATGGAAACATTCAAGATCATTTTGGATTTGAAATAAAGTTGGCAATTTTGAACAAGAAAAAACTTGCACATTGAGTATCGCGCGAATACTTTCATTATCTCTTTGATTATTTATCCTTGACAATTTCCAGAGTTTAACATTATTTATTAAACTATGTATTTTTACAATTTATAGTGCACAAAGATCCTTATGAAAATATATATTGTGTCGTGTCCGGCGAAAAGAACTTCATTCTACATCCTCCCACGGATTTACCATGGATCCCATATCGAAATTATCCATCTGCCATTTACAAGGAATGTGAAGCTGGGAAGTGGATTATCGATTCGATAGTTAATGAAACGCCTAATTCACAAGGAATAACAAATCTTACATTAACGCCATGGATATGTGTAGATCCTCTAAATCCGGACTACGAAAAGTTACACACATTAATAAATTTATTGTCAAAATGACATTTATTTTAGAGATTAAGAAACCAATTTACTTATAGATATCCAGAATATCGTAATACACACAATTTGAAAGTCACACTCAGAGCTGGAGACATATTATACTTGCCGTCCTTGTGGTTCCATCACGTGACACAGTCTCATGCTTGTATATCCGTCAATTATTGGTACGATATGGAATTCGATATTAAGTATGCCTACTTCAAAGCACTCGAGACATTGTGTAAATGAACAAGTAAGTGATTTAAGGCACGCTTTAAACATTTGTGTGTATAGACGATGTTATTTTATTTTAAGTCATTTGGTGCATGCAAGAGACTAAAGAAATCTTATATATCTATATTTTTCTCTCTGCCACTCTCTCTTTGTATGTGTTTGCGCGCGCGCACATATATGTATACGTATGCGTATGTGTGTAATATTTTGTATAGAGATGTGTAATTTATGGCTTATAATAATACATTACTACATTTGTATCCTATTCCATAATATAATTATATACTAATTGAAACATCTACACGAATCTTTCAATTAATATGTCGCTGAATTATTAAATTAAATGCATATCTTATCATTACTTCAATGATATAAAGATATTAATAACATACATTATTATTCTCACAGAAGTTACAATGTTGTGCTTTTTACGAAACTGCGAGACTACAAGAAAACTTAAATCAGGCTGTTTCGTCGTTATCCCCAGTAAGTAAATTATATTTACGTTTTGTACCATAATTTTGAGTTTCATACATCTTTCGATTTTCTAGATACTTTCGGTAATTGTTCTCACGTTTTCTCCGCTGCTCCTCCGCCTGCTGCCGCAATTTCTCAGGATTCATATGTGTGGTCACCATATGCCTCGTTAATGAACTCATGAATTTATATGTGATTCCACATACATCACAGGAAAGTATTTCCTCATTTCCTCCCTGTTGCTATTTGTAAAAAAGAAAAGTAATTTACAGTTTCACAAGTCCAAATAAAAGGATTATAAACATGCAAAAAAATATAAAATTATGCAAATATTCGGTATATTTTCTCTTTTATATTTAATTTTATATTACGACCACTGTACCAATCAGTGAAACAAATAAAAAATTGAAACAGTCAATGAACAAATAAAAACTTAATATAATTATATTTCCAAGTAAAAATGATATGTTCTTCTGATTGATATTTTATCAAATCTGTATCTAAAACTGGATCTAAAAAATATCAATTTATAATTTATTATTTTTGCCTTATTATTTTAATATTCTCGGGGTATAGGGTATATTCTGTAGCTTTCAATGACAGGTATTGTTTCATTGTCATTACACAGCTTTTTACCATATAAAAACCTATACAATGGCAGTATGATGACATCAATACTGTCGTTAAGAGTTACAGAAGATCCGTTAAACAGTCATTTAGTAATAACACAGTCTACAAAATTTAGGGGAGGTCGTGTGCTTTAAACTTTGAATGACGTTTCTATAGGATTTCGATGCGCTGAAAACGAATACGTTGTCCGTTTTTTTCCATCATCCTCCATTTTTTAAATAATCGCAAAAACAATTTTTTTCGAACTTGATTTGTTTATGAATTTTTTCTGGCTAAACAAAAAATGATAGCGAGGTCAGCTTTACGGTATTTTACACAGAAATGTTCTCACAATACTGAAAATATTTTTTGCAACTTATAAAAATGTTTTATGCAAACCGTAAACAAAAAACTTTGATAAAATCGTAAAAAATGGTTCAAAAAATGATAAATTTCGAAATATAAAACCAATTAATTCGAAAGAAAAAAATCTTAAAAAATATTTGACCATTTGGGCTTATAACTGTATGTTTCTAGTTTAAATCTTTTTTTGAAAAAATTAATTTCCGACCATTTATTAAAAAGTTATTGAATTTAAAGCATAAATGCATCCCGCACGTGCGTCACGTACGGTGCGATCAGAGGATGTCCTCTCGAGTTTTTTCCATCATCTTCCATTTTTTAAATAATCGCAAAAACAATTTTTTTCGAATTTGACTTTTTTATGATGTCCTCTCGAATCTGGTCGCACCATAGATGACGCATGCGCGGGATGCATTTATGCTTTAAATTCAATAATTTTTTAACAAATGATCGGAAATTAATTTTTCAAAAAAAGATTTAAACTAGAAACATACAGCTATAAGCCCAAATGGTCAAATATTTTTCAAAATTTTTTTCTTTCGAATTAATTGGTTTTATATTTCGAAATTTATCATTTTTTTACCATTTTTTACGATTTTATCAAAGTTTTTTGTTTACGGTTTGCATAAAACATTTTTATAAGTTGCGAAAAAATATTTTCAGTATTGTGGGAACATTTCTGTGTAAAATACCGTAAAGCTGACCTCGATATCATTTTTTGTTTAGCTAGAAAAAATTCATAAAGAAATCAAGTTCGAAAGAAATTGTTTTTGCGATTATTTAAAAAATGGAGGGTGAAGGAAAAGAACGGACAACGTATTCGTTTTCAGCGCATTGAAATCCTGTAGAAATATTCAAAGTTCAAAGCACAAGAACTCCCTTAAATTTTGTAGACCTGTGTAATCATTTAGCGACTGTTGCAGGAAGCCTGTAAGGAAAAGAAGGATTATAAGTAAATAAAATAATTATACATACTTGTTGATGTACGAGCATATGTCTCTGTAGATTGTTCAATCTATTGAACTCGCGGCCGCATACCTCGCAATCGAATTTCTTGTCAGGATCGTGATGCTTTTTGTGCATACTTAAGTCAGTCACGTGGTGAAAAGTCTTTTGGCATATATCGCATGTGTATTTACGCTGCTCGTTAGGCATGTGCGACTCCTCGTGTTTCGCTAAACTGGACTTGTCCATGAACCGTCGACCGCAGTAAATGCAAGGAAGCGGTCGAGATTGAGAATTATGTAGCGTCAAATGACGACGTAGCGCTGTGGATGTGGGAAAGTTTTTGTGGCATTCCAAGCATTGGAATGGTCGGTCGCCGGTATGAGTTTTTCGATGGCGAGCAAGCGAACCCTGATCTGGATACCTGGTGAAAAATATAGACTTAATAATGCAATTCCAATTACACAGTCCAACAAAAAAAAACTGCGGCGAGGAAAACCAGTATTTTTTAGTAAATTCAAGGTCGCTGAATTCAAATCCGCCAGCGAAAAATGCCCATCACGTCAGGTTTTTGGGAAAAATTGGGTAATATAGGCCAAAAACAACGTTTTTGACATATTTACCAGTTTTTTTGTGGCCAAACTAAATTTTATTTCTCAACTTCATCAACGCCACTTTAAAGTGCTATTCTTTATCTTTAAAATGCTTTTTTTTTACAGTACGATTTTTTTTCACCGAGTTACGGACGTTTTTCAAAATGTAAAATGACGAATCCAAATTGACGGATTGAAACTGGAAAGTAGATGGATTTGTCCTAACTTTCGGTCCGCTACAATGGATATACCATTTTGAATTCTGAAATTTTGAGTTCAGATTCGTAATTAGCGACCCCAAAAACCTCCGAGTTCTGAGTTTCATCCGAATTAAGTCACTTTCAATTTCCGCCATTTTGAATCCGCCATTTTGAATTTCAAAATTGTGAGTTTTTCAGATTCAGTATCAGCGACCCCGAAAACCCTAGGATACCCATTTTCATACAAATCCATTTACTTTCCCGTTTCAATCCGTCAATTTGGATTCGTCATTTTACATTTTGAGAAACATCCGTAACTCGGTGAAAAGAAATCGTACAGTAAAAAAGAAAAGCATTGTAAAGGGAAAAAATAGCACTTGAAAGTGGTGTTGGTGAAATTGAGAAATAAAATTTAGTTTAGTCACAAAAAACTGGTAAATATGTCAAAAAACGTTGTTTTACCCAATTTTTCTCAAAAATCTAACGCGATGGGCATTTGTCGCTGATGGATTTTGATTCAGCGACCTCGAATTTACTAAAAAATACTGGTTTTCCTCACCGCAGCCAAAAAAGTCAAATTTTGTTGGACAGTGTTATTAATTTCAGTAAATAAAATAATATAGACAAGAATAGAGTGAAAAAGAACATAAGATTATACTAAGTTTTATATGAACAGCTCTATACACACACGCACACATCACATAAGAGATTCAAATCCAATAGGCAACCTCCATGTAGTACACCTTGGGTAATACTAATGTTGGTAAGTACTCTAACGTTCAATCCTCACAACTCGGAAAGTACTTAATAAAAATAAACATTATTATAGTGCTCTTAACACCAATTATTAGATTTTAAAATAAAAAATAGGGTTTTCTATTTAGAAAAATCGATGTGATCTTGTCCTAATCTTGAATGCTACCCATAGTCAAACTAATAAGATCAATAAATAAACCTTTTTAAACCGTACAACTTTTGTCTAAAACATTTTTCTCAAAAATGCTTTATTTTCAAGATATTTGACTGTTCCGGAACTTTTGGGATACCATTATCTCCCTCGAAACGATCGGATCTCACGATATTTCATAATTTTGAACCGTTTTCCAAATATGAGGTGAGAACAGAAGAACTTTATACATACCGTGCACGTGTGTGTGCGTGCGTATGCATCCGCGCCCGCGCGTGTGTGCCTACACGATTAAATTTTTCAACTAACCTTTTAGGACACGAATCACAAGGAAAGTTTCTTGTAGTTATGTCTTCTTCTCGAGCATGCTTGAGTCTATTATGCCTGAGTAACTGGAAAGATGTTTTAAAGCTTTTATTACAGATGTCACACTTCAAACTGTCCGTCGTTGGTATAATGACTTGAGTTCTCTTTTGCCCGTTCTCATCTTCTGATATTATCAAGGATATCGTTACAGTATTATCCTCATTGTCGAAATCTTGAAGCGACGACGATGATACCGTACTACTGGTCGTCTAGCAAATTATAAACATAAATAGAAAAAAAAACGTTCATCTATTTATGCATGTTATAATATATAATACATTAAAATATAAATTGTATTGTTATATACATATAACATTAATATATAATTATTAATACATAATATAGGTATATAATATAATTAACATTATACGTACATACAAAGTATACGAAAACAGGTGTGAGAAAATTTAAAGAATGATTCTAAATAAAATAAAACAAAAATATAAAATTGTGATTAAGACTTTATTTTTTTAATTGTAAATATTTAATTGTTTAACTACTTTAGACACTTTATGTGAATACTTAAATACTTAAAATTACAAAATAAAAAATAAAATTTTGGTGGAGGCTTTGTTTTTTAATTATAATAATAAATCTAAATATTTGTATGCTTTAGGTTATTTTTATATTAATATTTAAACATTTATAATTAAAAACCGCTTTAAATTCGCAAATTCGTTATTCTTGATTTTCGTTTTATTTTATCATCTAAGATTCACTCTTTAAATTTCTTCTACTTCTGTTGTCGAACATCCTATATAACATTAATATATAATTAATATAATGTTATGTACTAGATAAATGTAAACGTTCGTTTATTATTAACCTTTAAATGGTACACCTCACTTGAGTACTTACTAATGAGATTTGACATTTTAAATTGTAAATTTATCTATGAGGATTAAAATAGAAATTTTTTAAAAACCCCTTTTCTAGGATAAAATTTTCTCACAATGACATCACTCAAAGGACACCGCACAATCCTTATGAAAATGGGATTTCGTTGGAATTGGCTGAAAATTTAATATGTTATACATCTTGTCATCCTGATGAAAAGTCTTCTTGGTCACAACCTCCAATAATTGACCGTTTGACCTCTACGAGGCGCTACTTGTCAAGAGTATCTCACTTTCTTACTTTCAATGTCACACTTTCTTATTTTCAATGAGTAAAATGCATACTTACATCAGTATTTACATGTTCTTTAATTTTTTCTGTGTATAATTTTAAATAAAAACGCGAGAATAGAAGGTCTATGTCAGTCACAGCAGATCTTGGTGCCAAATAATTTTTAATTTTTACAATTTCTAACTCAAACTGTGCGTCGCATATTCGTCGGACTTGAAACACAGTCATGAAGCCAGAATAGTAATATTAAAATGCTTTAAGCATATATAATATCTCCCCCTCCCCGGAAAAACTGTAAATTATTTTGCGAAAAAATAACACCTCAGCCAGAGTTCGAACCTGGATCTCCGTGCGGGCGTCCTACCACTTCGACCACGAGACATGTGATGATATTTTCTCGCAATAACCAATATAAGTTAAATAAATGTCCTTTTTTAGGTGACGTATACTAAATAATAATCAGTTATATCGGACGAAATTAAAACGTGAAAATAGAAAGGCTATGTCAGTCACAGCAGTTCTTGGTGCCAAATAATAATTTTTGATTTTTACAATGAGAGGCGAGAATTTTTTAATTAAGCATCTCGAAATCACTCACCTTTATTCTCTCACCCTACCCTAACCCTCTTTAAACATATTTCAAAATAGTGCATTTCAGATCCTGAGTTAATTGATGTGAAGCGACAGCATTCTATACAATGTTGATTTAAATCCTTAAAATCACCGACTTTAAGTCAATGTCATATTTGCAGCACTTTATTTAAAATTATACACAGAAATAATTAAAAAACATGTAAATAATGATGTAAGTATGTATCTTACTCATTGAAATAAGAATTTATGAATTTTTGACATTAAACATTAGAGTTTTGACAAGCAGGGCCTTATAGAGGTCAAACGGTCAATTATTGGAGGTTATGACCATGGAGACTTTTCATCGGGATGACAAGATTGTACAACATATTAAATTTTCAGTCAATTCCACCGAAATCCAATTTCCAAAAGGATTGTGCGGGTTCTTTAGTGAAAAAATTATTGTGCAATTAAAAATCGTTACAAGTAAATTAACGTTTCGAAAAAATCACTTTTTCGAAAAAGGCTATTTTTTTTGTAATTTTATAAAATTAAGTAAAATTTACTAGATTCTTTAGTTAAAATGATGTACTTTAATAAAAAATTATTGCAAAAATAGAAAATAAAATATTTTTTTCACGCAGCCAGAAGTTAGAGATATTCTGTTTATTTAATAGTAATTTTTCTTTCTAGAATCTTTTAAAAATAATTTGAACAAAAATTAGCTTTTTCAATAAAAATATGCATTTATGTTTTACTATTCTATTTTTCATAATATGCTACTTTATATTTTATTCAATTTCCAATGAAGATTAGTAACAAGGTGGAACCGGAGAACTATGTTAGTTAACAGAACAATATTCTAGAATAAGAAGATATTGGTATTCTAATATTCTGATATTCTATTCAATTTATTTATATAACTCATTAAAAAATCACGTAAAAATGCTTATAATTTCAAAATAGTTAATAAATAACAATTAATATGCAAAAGAATACTTTAAATAAAAATAGCGTCCGCGAATAGCGAAAAGAGGCATTTCCGACTTAGCATGCAGTATTAGTACACAGGTGCTGATGTGCACTGCAACGAATTTTGGAACCTGGACAGCTGAATGGGACTAAAGCTCTGCACGTTTGTGCCTGAGGTCCGAGAGGACAGACATATTTAACGTAGTGGAGATAAGTCGCGGCAATTGTTTTTGCATAACTACTAAGTTAAAATTTTTCGTAGTGCGAATTTAAAGTACCATTTGAAGATTAAAATTTAAACAATAATTTATCATGTAAAATTTTTTTATTACAGTAGAGCCTCCCATATCCGAAGTTCCATTATCCGAATAATTTAATATCCGAACGTTCTACTATCCGAATGTTCCATTATCATCAAATGTTAATTTTGTTTTCTTTACGTAAAGAATTTAAGTTTTTTTGAATATATGAAGTTCTTTTTGTTAAAAATTTAAGTTTCTGTTTGAATAAATAACATTTAATATAAAAATGTGCACGCGCCACGTTTATTCTATTATCCGAAAATTCCCTTATCCGAACAATTTTGTCTCCCTATTATTTCGGATATGGGAGGCTCCACTGTATTCGATGACTGTAATCGTCATCGTTTTTTACAATCTTTTCTCAATGTTCTGATAGCATACGAATAACTTGATCATAAAACAACCTCAGTTTTGCTTTGAAGAAGGAAGAATTATTGTTATTATAGTTTCTAAAGATGCAATTTTTTTCCCATTCAAATTGTTTTGCAAATCAAACAAATGATAATCCGATGATGCGATATCAGGAGAATATGATATCTCATTTCAGTTCCATTAGTTTACGCAAGGTTTGTTTTACAGTTCCGATCGCAAAGTCTGCGCAGTCTGCACGTAGATTGACAGCAAATTCGATCAGATCTGAGGAGAGGATGTCTTTGTTGGTATCAGTTATATTAAATTGTTCATCAATTTAATTTGGTGATGTTACTTTTTTGAATCAATTTAAGAGCTGTGTTTGAAACCGAAAATAACGGCATACAATTCGAAAGAATTAGAAATTATATGTAAAATCACACAAAAAACATTATTTCAGCACTAAGATCTAGCTATAACCATTAAAGCTTATCAGTTATTTGTGTTTATTCCTTTGCAATCGCAAACAGAAAGCATCTTCTCGGGATGCAAATTGGCTTTTGTCATCGATTCTGCACACTCATCTGCTAGTTTTCAACTATGTTTGAACATTATTGAATCCATTTTTCAGCCAGTTACGATCAAAAACAAACTCTTTATTTAATGAATCAAGCAAAGAAATGAATCAGCTGCAGAAATTCGTTTGTTTCGATTAGCAAATGTGGCACCCATATATTGAACTCAAAATGCAATCTTTTTTAAATGCTGAAATACGCTCAATCTGCCAATTTTGCATCTTCCAGCACTTTATTCTGTTGAAATTTGTGAATTATTTTATATTAAATTGCGCAAAATATCATCTATGCTAGAAGGTCGGCTAGAACGTGTCCAGAGCTGGTTAAGGTGGAAATCATCACATCTAAATTTCGTAAATCATTTCTTAACAATTCGAATTGTTGGTGGCATGATTTTGATAAACATCTTAAATGTTTTTTACAGCAGTTCCAACTTACATCCTTCCGAAACTCATAAAGCATAACGTGCAATAAATGCAACTTTTCTTCACTCAAAAATTTTTTCACAAAGTAAATTCAATCAAAATACATAAGTCTTTCGCTCAAATGATCATTAAATATGCCACTTTTTCATAAATGTGCAAGACATGCACAACAATCAATAGCGCTACCATACTCTCCTAATGACATCCATTGTAATCGGGCACGAACTTTTGCATTCAACCAATACAATGCTCTGTATAATGTTATAAAACTTATTGATATATAATAAATAATACCTGTTTATTAGAAACAGATTTGGAATCTAAGTCGGGCAAAATGAAGGTTTCTTCCTCTTCAATTGCACTGCTGGTCTGATGCGACTTCGATGGCGATTCTTTATTAGCATTATCATCACCGCTTTCAGCAATTGCGTAATTTCCGTCCTCGGTTAAGTATACTGGTTGTAAAGTTCCACTTGCATCCTTGAAGTATAGTTGACCATCCTCGTCCTCGTGCAAAAATATTTGATCCTAAAAAAAACAAACAAGTATAATATATTTAAACATAATAAGACAAGAGACTCGTGAAAAAGTAAATATAACAATAAATAAAGGCGGCAGATACAAGTCAAGGCGCGATAAACAGTGCGCGAGAGATAATCACCAAATGATTATGTAATCACATAAATTTCGAAAATAGATTTAATGAACAAGAACGTTTTAGCTCTAATTTTGAGTCATCTTCAGCTTACAAAAAAAAAAATTTCAAAAACGACGTTAGTGTTGACATTGATAGCCGCCAGTATTGAGGTAGAGGGCTTCCTTGTAGAGAATTGACAAATAATGCGAGTTGATAGGCTCGAAAAATATGTTTCTTGTAAGCTGAAGATGGCTCAAAATTATAGCCGAAACATTCTTGTTCATTAAATCTATTTTCGAAATTTATGTGATTACATAATCATTTGGTGATTACCTCTCGCGCACTGTTTACCACGCCTTGACTCGTATCTGCCGTCTTTATTTATTGTTATATTTATAATAGATTTGTTTGTAATGTTTTAAAGTTCTCCAGTCTTTTTACATAATATAAACATTTATACAAATTGAACAAGAAAGCCTTCTACGGTCATAGCTAGATCTAAGTGCTTTATTTTTTACTTGTGTGATTTTTATATACCTTTTTTTCATATTCAACCGACTGCGCACCGAATTACTTTTCCGGTCCTAACACAGCTATAAGTTGAACATGAATAAATTCGCAATAAATTCTTTACAGTTTTTTCAGGGGGGAAAAGGGGTCTAACATCAAAATGCAAGTTATAAATTATTAAATTGTTTCTAATGTGATATTACCTGTTCATGTTCAACTTATAGCTGTGTTATGACCGGAAAAGTAATTCGGCGCGCAGTCGGTTGAATATGAAAAAAAGGTATATAAAAATCACATAAGTAAAAAATAAAGCACTTAGATCTAATTATGACCGTAGAAGGCTTTCTTGTTCAATTTGTATGTATTACATTAACGGTCGAATATTTTCAATTATAAACATTTAATCAAACTTTGAAAATAAATTTGATTAATATGTAGGCGTTCCTGATTTTTTCAAATGTTTTGACTATATAATTTTTTTTAAATAACTTTCTATACTAGCATTGAGTCTCATGAAAAGAAAAGTTTTAAATAATTTAATATGTAAAAATTTTTTTTAAATATATCCATAAAAAATAATAGAATTTAAAAAACATTTTGTAATAAAAAAAAATAAAATCTATATCATATTATAAAAAAATAAAGTTTTATTTTCAAGTAAGAGTATAAATGTTTATACAATTCTCTTCATGACATCATATACTAGTGATATTACACTAGTGTTTAGTGTTATCAAATGGGGGGCGGATTATACTGCTCAAAAATACACCGACATGATTATCATGTACGATGTAATCGAAGAAAATGTTCGTTCTGCTGCTCGTTTGAACGCGAAATAATTTCCCGGGCGCGGACGACATTCCGATGTCAGTTTGAGATGTATCCGACGTTTACGGAAAACGGGATCTGTTGCCGAATTACTATCACGCTATTATTGATGCACGTGTGCATCTTTGTGGATGTTGAGGAGTCTTGCAAGCGTTCGGAGAAAATCCTAGGAACAGCGTACACCGTATGACTTATTTCCTTAACAGAATATTCTATAATAGAGAAGACTAGGATTAAAGTAACAGGAATAAGGTATAACATTTATATAAAAGATATATGTTATAAACAAGATAAAAGCGTTAAAAAGGGATAAAAATTCATAATGATGGCCATAACAAATTTCTATTTTTTTTTTATGCTTTTATATCTTGTTTATAACATTTTTTTATATGGATGTTAACACTGGACGATTTATCAGTGTTACTTTTAATCGGGTGTGTGAAGTTGGCACCCCTATGGTACGAAATCATAGTTCCGTTAAGAGTTCTGGATTATTTACAACAAAAGGAAGAGTTCTTGATAGTTTTTACAAATAGTTCTGCTGTTATAACAAAAAAAATGAATTTTGAAAAATGGGGGTGCTAACTTCACACCCAACACTAGCACCGAATAGTTCTGAATAGCTAATTTGATGCATTTTAATGAGTACTAGAGTTCCCAATATAAATAAAACTTTTTTGATTAAGAGAAAAAAAAATTAAAAAAAATAAAAAATGTACGTCAAGTCCGAATAGTTCTGAATAGCATATACGATTCCTTTCGAGTTCTAGAGTTCTCGATACATTTTAGAAATAGTTCTGCCGAAAAAGTAAAAAAAATTGGAATTGAATACTCAAGNTGAATTCTCAAGAGTGGTATCAAAAAATAATTGAAACTTCAAAAGTATCAGTTTTACGTAATTTTCTCATTAAGATTTTTGATAGAATTCCGCGGCGGCTATTCAGAACTCTCAACAGAACTCCCAGAACCCTTAAAAAAATTTTTCACGATATCGACCTTGTAGTTTTAAAGTGCGAAAAAATTTGTTCAGAGTTCCAGGAGTTCTGTTGGGG
>QKQZ01000455.1:0-15797 GCA_003595255.1 Solenopsis fugax | reverse complement strand
AATTACATATATAATTATTTACATTATATATTAATTATATATAATTATATATAATTATTTGCAATATATATATATATAAATCTTCGTTTATTAGAGAAGAACAAATTTTCACTAGAACAATTGGCATTTAATATTGTAAAGCATTTTATATGTCAATATTGAGCTATATATCATGATGCATAGAAAGAACGGCAATTCTAAACGTTTCTATTATTCATAAATTATTTCCAACAGTACGATATTTATGCCAACTTCGATCGATTGATTGTTGTCCGCGAGTCCTCGACGTTATCGTGTGATCGTTTAATTGGCCTGTAGCCGAGGCAATTTGCTATGCGCATGCATATCTTATTACAAACAAGAGGTGTTCGCACATAATTGCCAGATAAATGTCGAAGGCTGTTGCATATGCATGTCTTTAACTAATGTAATCGTATTCTGGGTGGCGCCAAGGAATCTTAATTAGATTTCCAGCTTTTCTGCATTTTCTTCTACGATCAAGTTTTACGCAGCTGTGCCGCGTCGTGTTGTTTCTCGTCGCGCTTTTCCTTAATACTGTTTAATATCGCGTATATTATGAAATGGAATTTCCATATAGCGTTATCTAAATATTCTGATTGCAAAACTACAGATACTTAAAATTCCTATCGTTAATTTTTTTCAACAACAAATTCCTTAATAACCATTATTTATCACAATGTTTAAAATGTTTAATGTGTGAAATGTTAAATACATCTAGTATTTAACTAAAAGTCAAATTTATATTTTTGCGTTGCAAAAATAGATCGCGTGTGAATTCTATTCGTGTTACGTTCATAATAAATTTAGTTTGATTCTGAATTGATAAAGTACTTTCGAATCGTTCAATTTTTGTCAAATGTTTTGCTACTAATAGAATTGTTTAAATGTCAAATTGTTTTTGTACTTTTGATACATACTAACAATAAAACAATGTAATGATCGAGACAAAATACAGATAATTTATGTCATCAAATAATTTAAATCATAAAATTATCTAATGATTGTAACAAGCATCGAGTCCATTCATAGATGTAATTCTGAGAAAAAGAAGAAAATTGTTATTACATGACATAAATTATAAACAAGAATCTCGTTCTCACGCATCCTCCTTGATTTTTCCACGACAATGGCTCGGCACGTGACAAAACATTTAGTATCGTGATTCTCAGAGCTCCGTTCGTATCATGAAACAAAGCTGTTTACAAGAAATCGCGCGTCGCACCGCGTACGAAGAATTGACGTACATTCTATGGCTGATGCCGACGTAATGCGTGCTCCTCCTCAAGAACGTGGAAATAGCTTTCCCACGAGTTACCAATTCAATCGCAACATTTATGTCTTTCTTAACTCCTCTTAACTCGGCAGAACAATATAACTCAAAGGCTCAATACGCGACGTACGAACTGCATCGTGCGTTAATTTATTTATGCCCCGTTTTGATAGCACTCCCACTGATTGTGAGATATGAAAGATTTAATCGACAGGATGTGTTTATTTTTGAGCATAGTCGCACTCTACAGTCTGTATTCATGATAATGCACAGTATGTTGAAGAAAAAAAATTGTATAATACTGATTAAAAATTCTTTATGTTCTGATAATAGAATTAAAAATTCTCTCTTAATAAAATTTAAAATTCTAAATAAAATTAAAATTATAAGGAAAGTCTAATTAGTTGATAAAAACAAAATTTTCAATTTTCGATCATAACCTGATATAATAATTGAATGCTTCGATATACTTCCAAATTAACAAAAATCTATTATCGAAATTAAAAAATCGTGAATATACATAAAGTGTCTTTGAATACAAACTATGAATGGCTATATAGAGAATATCTCATAACTATCATATAATTAAATTCAATAAAAAATCTTGATATAAAAATGTCAAAATCAAAGTTTTAGTCATAAACTATCGAAATTAACGAATGAAACCGAATGAAACTGACCTGTCATTTTTTATATATAATTTTCGTAGATCAGGTATTATATAAATTATATAAATATAACAATGAACTAATATTGTTAAATAATAAATTTTATTTGTTAGTAGATATACTATAAAAGATATTAGAATAAAATTGGTATGTTATAAAACAAAAATTTTTGATAATTAGTAGCATATCTTTTAAATAAATTAAATAAAAAGCTCAATTTTATGCATTTCGTATACACTTATGCACAATAAATCGGATGATTATATATATTTCAGAATTGAATCAAGCTTAATCTATTTTAATTTATTCATTTTAAGATAATGAATTTATGTGACATTATATTCAATGATATTATTCTTATGCTATTTAACTGATATATAGATTAATTTAGACACAGACGTCTTATGTATGTTTTTGATAGAACTTTTCAAATTTATTATCGTAAATTAAAATTAAAAAATGATTCATTTCTCACTGATACACGGGCAACTACAGAGTTACAAACTGTTGAATTATAAGATAAAATTATACTGAAATTACAGAGTAAAATAATAAATAATTCGAATACCCGTCACACGTATAACACGTAAATTATCAACGTTTAATTTTTTAATGCATAAAAATTAATAAGTTACTTTATATTAGTTGCTTCGTCGTCGTTCGATGTATCTTTCTCTCTTGTGGTAACATTTACTTAACGAAAATACAGTTAATTATCATATTAATCGCCACAATATGATGATATTCACATGGGACTCTCGAAATTGATTGTGTGTATGCAATATGCATATGTACTTTACTATAATGCAAAACTAATAACACGAAAAAAATAAGAGTGTGATCGAAAATACATTCGCAGATTAGAACAACATAATTTAGAATGGCGAGGTGCTTTAACAAATTATCGAGGTATAGAATTTGTATGACCAACAAATGTATAAATATGGAATTAATTTATATTTATCAATCAAACACATCGTGACACTGAATCGAAGTCCGTCCGTTCCGTTAATGATCGAGAAATTTGTCGACGATTTCAACTTGTCAGATTCTAAGCGTAAAATCCGCGAAAGATAACTATCGTAGAAATTGTGATTAAAAACAATAAATCTATCATTTTGATTCGCGTCTCAAAGACATTTAATAAAGAGCCGCTACGATTAATTCATACGTTTGCGAGCCGTATGAATTAATTGATTGTGCAAGATAAAAGTCGCTAATGGTTTGCGAGAAACGATCGCATTACTTCTTGGCAGTTGTCGCGAACGCATATTTTAAGGGATAATAATGAGACGACACACGAAGTGACTCACACTGCTATCTGCTTACTCGAGTCTCGCAGCGCGAATGACAAGTCGCGTACATAGCAAGTGCGTTCACAGTCGTGCTACGAGAAAAAACATAAACATCTGAGCTTCATCACGTACGCCTACCGAACCGCAATATTAATTTTAGAAACTATAGTTTTATTTTCATAGATGTGAATCCAAGTATATATTCAAATATTGCATTTATTAGAAATTTATATATATTTTTATAAGTATTTATCGGTATTTTTTTAAATACTAACGTTTTACGTATATATGTCAAGTGCTTTTTAATGGAAGAATAATATATATGGAAGAATAATAGTGTATGTGTGTGTATATGCGTATGTATTCGCGCGCGCACATTTGTGCACATCTGTGTATCTGATATGTCAATCCTGATTCTCTATATGGAATCTAGTTAGGCTCTAAATAATTTTTCATATTTAAAAGTACGAAAAACGATTATAATTGGAGAAACAGAAACAAAACCATTTAAAATATAAAGCATCTAATATTAATATGTTAACATGATAAATTTTTAGAAGTAAAGAAAATTTGCCATGGGCTGATTTGGCCATAAATGCGACATATCCTATTGAAATAAACATAAATTGTAATACAGATTTGTGTATATACACATTAAGTTAATTATTTATTATTATATATTAACTTATTGCCACATTTTTTAACTTGTTATATTTATAAAAAAAATAAAATTATAACAAAAAAAGTTAATATAATTTAAAAATTAAATTAAATTACAAAAAATTGGCGGCAACTTTTTCATTTCCTTTATTAATTAAAAAAATTACACAATTTTATTTTTTTCAGGACGTAAAAATTTGAAAAAGAAATAATAAATTAATAATTTTTATTTTTCAATTATAAAAGAGAAAAAGGAAATAGAGAGAGAGAGAGAGAGAGAGAGAGAGAGAGAGAGAGAGACAGAGGAGAGGGAAAGAGAGAGAAAATATATTATATTTAAAAAAATTAAATTTCATTCTTTCATTAAATTTAATTCTTTAAAACAATTAATCAGCCTTTAAAATTTTTATTAAAGAATATTATATAATTTGCGTATAACAATTAAGAATTAGTAATCAACTCACAAATATTACAGTTGTTACAGTAAATGTATTTGTACGTTAGAAGTGTAAGACTCAATAATAAATAACGAATCAATATTCATTTTACAGTTTCAATTGTTATAGAAATTATAATTATATAAAAATTTGTTTCTCTATTAAAAGTATTGATATTGGTTTTCATATCAGGATTTTCAAGTTTAATTTTTTTTAATATTAAAATATCATACAATATTTTGTACTATCAATGTTGTGTAATGCTTTATGGTATACTGAAGTCCATTTTAGATAATTTTTAATTCATGTATTATAATTCAGGAAAATATAAAAAGCACTTAAAAAATAATAAAAATATAACACATGTGTAAAATATATATTAATGCACATCATCAAAATGGTACAAAATAATTAAAATCTTAGCCTGAAATTTGACGCAAATTATAAATCGTCTAGAGTGAGTTTTAACAGTATGCCTAAAGATATCATACCTTACATCGTACATTTATTATCATTAATTTAGATCTGTTATCTCATTGTCAGTCGCAAATCAAGTTCGATGTATTTATAAACGGCACCGGCGCCGGCGCAAAGTGCAGTTTGTTTCTTTTAGTTAGTTTTAGCTTGTCGATATTCGTGAGAGACTCCTCAAGCAGAAAAGTCACTCTCAAACAAGGGTTGACATAGAGGTATGCCGGCGAGAAACGTTGCCCTCAATACCGGGACGGGTTTGCGACTCTAGCCGACCACACGGTGAGACAAATGAATACTGCACGCCGACAGTTCGGGCGATATAATGCAGTGAGCCTTCGAAAATGAATTATTTTGAGAGCCGGTCGTATAATTGATTCCGACGTGTCCAATTTCGCGGGGAACTGTCTCGGTCGCGACGGCCGCGGGTCGACAGAACTATACGAACGCTGGTCTTAATTGACACGCGAAATCAGCAGGCATTAAGATAGGACAGTAATACCCTCGCCGTTGCCGCGTGATGCAATCGATTTTTTAAATCGCGGATAGTGTGGGAGGTAAGCGGATTTTAGCCCCTTAGTCATACATTTTGTACACAGTTGCGATATAATCCAGTCGATCATGTTTTTGACATGCTAAAAATACTTAGATTATTTTTAAATAAGCGTTATTTTTAAAACATCAATCACATTAGAAGTTTCTATTTTAAAATGTTTGAATCATTTTAGAAAAGTAGTTCATAGATAATATATCTATATATAAACTATAAGAGATATATTATCTAGATAAGCTATTGCTATTAATATACCTTGTAGGTTACAGATTAAATATTTAGAAATTGAAAAAAAAAATTCAGAAATTGTACTTTATGTGCGTAAATAGTTATTCCAGTAAGTTATATTTCGTTAAAAAAAGACATTTACTTCACGAGTTTCAAGAGTTTTATAATGGTCATGGAAATAGAATAAAAGTATTAAATAAACGATCATCCATTTCATTCTCTTCTCTATCGATGTCATAAAAAAAAATTATAGTAAAAAAAAATGTGGAAATAGCGCCTTATCTTAAGCTCTTTCTTGATAAATATTTACGATATAAACAAGAATATGCATGCTAAATGTTCATTTATTAGCTCGGAAATCTAGAAAATTATGTGAAGATACACGCATAAAATACTATATCATTTAAGTCTACTTTAGATGATCTATAATTCGCATCAGATTTTAGAAGACAGAATTCTATTTACAATTTTATAGATGAAGTATTTTGTATATGTGCATTTTTTAATATATATTTAAATTCTAACTTTTTAACTATTTTTTGTATTATACGATGTTGTTTAATTATAAATAAAATTCTATATTCTGAATTCTAATACGGATTATAGGCCATTCAAAGTAAATTTTGATTTTCACGAAATTTGTAAAATACTGCATTTGTAAAATATTGCATTATTTTAAAACAAAAAAAAACATTAAATCCGGAAAATCTAAATTATTCCATATAATTATCTTCAAAATAAGAAGAATGTCAGGAAGAATACATAAAGTTAACGTAACGGAAAACACGCGAGTATTGAACATACATATATTCTGTATGTCAATTTTCACACTCTAGTTGTGGAATCAGACATAAATCATTTCTCAAAAGAAACATGAACAAGTATTTATTTAAGATTATTTGAAAGGACATTTTTTATTTCAGATTGTTTAGGATTTTATTTTTAATATTAATTTTTGAAAGCTAAACTTGCATTTACCCCACCAATAAATCGAAATAAATTTAAACGTAAATTTACATCTAATGTGCTTACTTTATTTTCTTTAATCAATAAATTTTCTAATTAAATTAGAAATACATACAAATTGAAATAAGAACGCCTTCTACGGTCAAGCTGGATCTTACTGCTTTTTATAAATTTTACTTATGTGATTTTTATATACCTTTTTTCAAATTCAACCGACTACCCGCCGAATTACTTTTCCGGTCATAACGCAGCTATAAGTTGCAGCTAAGATCCAGCTTGACCGTAGAAGGCGTTCTTATTTCAATTTGTATGTATTACATTAATGGTCGAATATCTCCAATTTTAAATTAGAAATCCTATTTTATTAAAATAATTTTTAACATTAATATTTTCACGCATGTGATAAGTATCTCTTACAAGCAATTATATACATAATTCTATTATAAAATAAAAATTTATATGTGAAATTTGTTTGAACTTCGCTGACAAATGAAGCTTTATCTTACTCTTCACATTTTAATTTATGACAATCTCTAAATATACGATTATTTATAATTCCAAAATGTTTTAAATATTCTAATATTTCTGATATTTTTTTATAATCGTATACGATGCGACTTCCGCTTTAAGTGCATCGACGGATGAGCATCTACATTTGATATCCGCGCGAATGCATCGACCGGGGACACGCGGCAGGTACTTACAGATAAGTCCGCGGAATGTGGGATCGTGAAAACGTTTCGAGCCGAGCGCGTTCATGGCTGACCGGTTTAGAGAAGCTCTGCACCCGTAAGTAGATTACCGTCGGTTTAAAAGGGTCTTAAAGGCGATTGGTATATCGGTAACTGTATAGTCTAGCATCCTCCACAATAAGAGAATACTTTTTAAAGAAAGCTAGTGATATCGATCATCATTTAACTGCTAGAACATCATTTAAAAATCAAATTGCGCGTTAAATTTAACTCATAATCAGTTTAGTGAGAGAGAGAGAGAGAGAGAGAGAGAATTATTTCTCAGATTTTGATAAATAAAATTCTATTTTTGATAACAATATCTCAAAAATATATGTATATTTGTTATGAGTGTCATGTGTGTATAATTTTTAATCTCATCATTATTCAATCAATTATTGTTTTGTCACGAAATTTGTTGATATATTTTGCTGTATAATTAAATATATAATAATTGCTATATAATTAATAATAAATGTATCGAAAAACATTCTGCCAATTACATTAATCCATTATATTCGAGTCTTAGATATCAATATTTATACTGCCTATTATTTTTTAGTTAGGAATAATCAAGCAGAGAAATGTATCACTGATATAATAAATACTTTATTCTCCATGGAAAATCTCGTTTTAAAAAAATAAATCGTATGTGTTCCACTTTAGTTCATTTTGATTCTGTCGCTACACCCGATCGTAAACGTTCAATTTGCCCCATTGAAAGCCCGAAGTATTGTTCGTGTTATTGGCGAGTTAAAAGACGTTTAAACGTAAATAAGGGGGCTAACAATATTCGGGTCACGGTTGTTGCCGGACTCGACCGCGTTTAATTCTCGTGCACGAAGAGAGAATAGCGTGGCAAAAGTCGAAGGACGGGAAACATTTAAAACTTCGGGCGAAACGTTCGGACGAAACGTCCGTGCAAATTGCCAACAATGACCTCTTGTCTGAAAAAATAAGGCAAATAATATCACGATCTCTTACTTCATATAGTTCAATTACCATAAATAAAATGTACAGTTATTCTCGGTCAGAAATGTTTCAAAAGTTTTTATTATTTTCGAAGAAGACCTTCATTTTTTAAATTCTCAATCGTACTTAAAAACTACTTGATGCATCATATAAATGTACGTGAAATATTTGAGTATTACTATATTTTTTCTTACAATTACAATGGATCAGATAAATGCAACATTTCTAATTTTTTAATAAACGTTTAGATAAAACTATATATAAAGTTGCATTACTAATGATAAAATGTCAATAACATAAAATATATTAATGACGATATTTCATCAAATAATATTATTTACTTGTATTTCTTTAAAAGACAAATGAATCGAATCAGTCTTGTAAATTATATCATTATAAACATATAATTGCTAAATCAATTACCATTAAATGAATAAATATTACAAAATTTAATAAAATGTATTGCGTAACTGTAAAAGATATTAATTATCAGATAGTTTTTATTCTTACAGATATATCCAAATATATATTTTTAACTAAATATATTTACACTGAAAAGAGTTTGGTAATAGTTAACAAATGTCGAATGAAATAATGGCAATTAAATATTCGGCTAATATAACCAATCGTTTAATAATGTTATTTACTAAAATATTTTAAAAAATTATTTTTTGTTATATCATATTAACCTAATATTTAATTGGCACTATTTCACTCAACACTTGGTAGCTAATATCAAATCCTTTTTTGAGTGTATGTAATTACTTTGGCGGGTGTTCGTACCATGAATGCGCGCACGTAGTTATATGTAGGAGCGAAGGTAGATAATGACGAGCTACCGCAGAGTAATTTCAAAGAGTAATTTCATCAGAAAGATTTAAAGGCTTCTATGTTGCATGTTCATGATGAGCGAAACGATATGAGAGTACGAAATGTTAGAATAACAACTGTGAAAGCGTTCTGTGTTGCGACACGAATTAAAATACGCGATTTATATCAATACGTGTGAATATGGATTTCCATTATTTCGTTCGACGCGCAGTGATATTCTTGCGTCTTCAATATTTCAATTGAATGTGAGAGTAGCTTCAGATTGAATGCTTTTTTGCAGATATGTTTAAAAATTATATAAAACGGCGGCCAGAGAGAAAGAGAGAAAGAGAGCGCGGTATCTTCATTTCTGGTAAAACCGAATATGCAAAGCGTCTTGTCTAACACTTATATATGCGAATTTCTTCCGATGTCTAGCATCGGATGAGACGTCAAACCGAGAAGAATATTCTGAGAAAATTTCCAGCTGCTACGAAAATTCTTATTTTCCATCCAGACGACAAATCCATTCAGAGTTTTCCTTTTTTGCATCTTCTATCCATTCACACTGTTTTCACACTTCTTTCTGTTCTCACCAATATGCATTGTGCTATATTGAAGTTATTGACAACTCTTCAACGAATATTTACGTAAATGTCAACGCGCTCCTTAGCAATAATGAAATATAAAGTTACGTCTGTTGCCTAAGAGTTCTTCGTCATAAGGACTTGTCCTACAGTGAATATTTGTTTCTTGATTGTAACACATAAATGTGCTTGCAGTATTCAATCGGTTGTTCTAAGGGGCACATAAATTATAACTCCATGACAATAAAGTATCGACTTACAGATATATTATATATCATGAAACGTGAAATACTAAAAGAGTACGCAAGAATTTACAATACTCGTTTGTAATTTCATCTGTTGGCTCATGTGTCTGATGCATTTAAAGAAGAATTCATAGGTGTTAGGCGTTCTATCATAAGAACGAGACGTTCAACGAAACATTGTGTACAACGTAGTTAAAAATTATGAATAAAAAAAGGAGGTAAATCAGTGATGGAAGACTATAATTAGAAGCAAAAAACATGACAATATTTCTTTTTGTCTAAAACCATATGTTTTAAAAACACACTAATGCTTTATGGTGGATAAAAAAAGTTCAATCTTGAACTTTTTATTAATTAAAATTACTTTTTATAAATTAAAAAAAGTTGATTATAAATTGAGTGTTGTTGCATGCACAAAACCAGAAAAAAATCTGTTCTATCTACATTTTCATTCCTTATTTAAGTAAAAATATAAAATAATGAGATACGATTTAGGCGATCCGTATGCAATTAAAATATATTGAGATAATACGTCTTTTTGACATTTATAAATGCCTCACTATGTGTTTTACTCCATTTTATTAAGCAAACTTGCCACATAATTTCAGATGAAATGTGAAGAACCTGAAGAATTTTCTGAGACATTTAATCGATACTATACATTAGTTAAAATAACTTTCTTGTGAACAGATTCGTGCAAGTAAAATTTTAGTCACATTTTTGAATGGCTGGAATGCAGGTACAATGAAATCCATTTGTTTTAAAAGTATCTTAAGAAAAGACCAATTATCCGATTTAATAATTACAAAATAGCAATAATGAGAAGATAAGAACATCGAAATAGAATTGAAATTATTTTGGCAATTGACAAATCTTTTATTCATATGAATTATTTTAATTTTACTATTGTAAATTATCAATCTTACGTTAATATCAATTATTTTACTAAAATTTATAATGATATGATTTAGGAAACTTGATAACATGCTAATAGTTTGAAAAAATAATTAAAATTCTTGATCAATTTTATAAAAATATTCTACAATAAATCTTTCATAAAAATATAAAAATATAAAAATTTAATAACAAAATGATTTATTACTTTATCATCAACTACATAAATTGATCGAAATATTAACATCAGTTATACCTTTTCTTTAAGTATCGGTAGTATTCACAAAATAAAAGGTACCTGTTCAATTTTTGTCTACATTACTCATATTTTATTTATTTCATATTTTTATCACTAAATGTTGCTTATCAGTTATATTAAGTAAAAATATAAAATATTAATGAGATACGATTTAAGCGACCAGCATTATGAATTCAAAACACTTCTCCTACAATATTACATTATTCTTCTATTAAAAAATACTTGAACATACATAAAACGTTAGTACATATTTTTAAAAAATATTGTATGATTTTGAATAATTTTCCAATATTTAAATACACACTTGGATATAACTGTAAAAATAAAAACTGTATAATGTATAAACTTGATATCTTTCACAATACAATTATATTTTATTATTCTTAAATTTTTCTTCAAAATGTAAGCATGACCTTCGCATTAAATACAAGATAATATTATAACCGAAGACAAGATAACCGAAGATTTATTTGGAGCGTTATAGTCAAAGTAAAATTAAAATAACGGCTAATAAAATAATCAACGGCGATTAGCTATGTATGTACATTATGTGCGATGCAGCGATATGTTATATACCCGTTTGGTGGCAAAGAAGATCGATTGCCAAGTCTGAAAACAACTTCGTCATGCTCGACGATGTTGTAGAATGTCATCGAGTCGCCTCACATCCAACAATGATAATTAATTGTTTTTCTTAATTATTTTCTGAATTTCATATTTGTGGAACGCCATATATGATACCGTGTTCTCCGTAAATTATTCTGCGCGAATATTGATAGATTGCACGGTTCGCTGACGCCAGAAATTACATCTAGCCGTTATGAGAAAATTCGATATGATATAATTGACAGACTACCGTAATTTTAATGATACGTTAACGCTGCGCAATACAGGTTTGAAACTCATGATAATGAACCGGATAATTCTCCAGCTGATCTGCATAAGTGACATTAGATGACCATACATCTACCAAGATCAACGGGATTACTAATATCTCCACGAACATAAATATTGTATAAGACATAAATCAAAACTGTATAATTTGCATAGATCCGTGCGAAGAGTTGTGACAGAGTTTTACGCGTACTCAAGCCCGCGGCATAAGTATGTAAATATCTCCGGAATAGATATTGCACGGTGTTTATAGCGCACGAGGTTTAAGCATTCATAACGGTCTTTAAAAGCTCGGGACACGAGGTGAAATTTCAATGTGTGAATCACCGACGGGAGATTGCATAATGAGCCATCCTACGAATTTCACATACTTATGCACGATAGAATGTGGCAGCCTCAAAATTATTATAGACACATCGACGAAATTTCGACGAGAGATATGTATTTATTATAATATCATAGTTATATTATATAATTCTAAAAAGCTAAATTCAAGATTTTAAATTCCAGATTCAATCAAATAGATTTCTGAGTCGGGAAATAACTCCAAGCACAATCGAGTTGTATCGATCGAGTGATGTATCTGTGAACTTGATAAGGTTTCCCGTTAACAGATTTATGACGATCGGTCTATCTTCTTGATGTATGAAGGTTAAAACAAGATTACTCGGATATTCGCGCCTTTATGTCAACTTCTGTCAGTAACGCAGAATTGATAAGTCACTGATCGATTAATCAAGAATGATTAGAAGAACGAAGGGGATGGAATACCATTTTGCTTTTTTGAAATAACTTATCTCATTATCTCAATACATCAACGTTTATATAAGCCCTTCTTAATGCAAGAGATGCGAGAAGAATAATCTGTGATATATATCACCATACAATTCATTACACATTTCAGATGGAATCAGATATAAATACTTTTTACTGTTCAAAAATATACAAACAACTCATATAGCTAAAGAAAACAAACATATTGATCGACTCTCTACATGTTAAATTGAAGGATAGAGTAGAAGTGTATGATTCGTTCCAATAATAAAATGAAATATAAATTGTTATCCCGAAAATGAATAAATCGATAAACTCGAGTTTTCCACATATTTCAGATTTTTTTCTTGATCATATAACTTCGTAATATCTAGGCACTTTTTCATTTGGCTTGATTTACATGTTTATAGCTTCATCACATTCGTCACTCAATGTATTCTTGATTGTGTTAATTTTTATGTTCTAGATAAATGTAAATAATTTTTTGTATTCAAAAATTAAATAATTACTTATTATTAAAGTAATAAAATATAAAAGTATTTTTTTTTATTTTTGCAACAATTTTTGAAATATGTTTTGAAGTACTGATTTCATAAATAGACAAATACTTATGTAAGTTAAATAATGTAGACTTGTAATATTGATAAATATCAAATGAAAATTATAGTCAAAAATCATATTTAAGGTTGACCAGTTCTTGGGCGCACGCACGCGCGCTTTTATACTCATTTTTATTCATGTTTTCGTAGTTTACTAAAAGATCTTGTTCCTTCAGTAAAATTCTTCTAATCTATAATTTTGCAATTATTTATTCAAAATTAATAATAAAGAAATAGAATACTGAAAACATTTCTCCATAAATGTCTAAATTAACTCATTATATTTGATGATATTAACACTTAACATATGTATATCAATGCCATAATAAAAAAGTTAATATATTTTTCTCAAAAGAAAATACTTTATAAAAATTTTTTATACGTACAAATTTGCACAATAATTAATTATCGCACAGCAGAAATTAATTTCAACCACTTTTAATTTCCGTAGGCACGTATGCCTTCCAGGAAAGCAGGAGGGAAGTTTAGCCGTGCGCGGCTAAAACGCTGAATCACGGTTTAGCCGAAAAGTCTGCTGTCGAGTGACGAATTCGCACGCGGCGGCTTGCAAGCTTTACAATGCGTACGGCGCGTCATATAAACTGATGTATAGACTGATGTAAACGGCGGCGGTGGTGCATGCCGTGTCGGTGCGGTAAGGGCACGTCGGGTCACGCGAGGGTCTCTAAGACGTCCAAGTAGTCGACATCAACGTGACGCGAGAATGGCGTGTAATTTTCAAATGAACCATTCAAAACGCATATAGATGGGTCTACCATAAATCACGTCGCTAGTAGAATGCGTCACATCCGGCACGATCCTTGCACTTCATGAGGCGAGCGCTCTGATTTCTTTTCTATTTCTTTTTTTTCGGCTTTGTTCCAGCGATATATCATGGGGATGGAAGGGAAGGGATTAATAGTAACTATTCCTCTTTTTGTATTTTATATCAGAAGTCGTATACTCGAGTACTATAGATGTTGCGATTAAAAAAACTCTATGTTCCGTACGGTTTGTTTTAAGTAATGTCGACTTTCATATTAATTAATAGGATCTATAATTTAGGAAAATGATTCAATTTTTTTTAAGGATGTATGGCTCATATCTTTAAACATTACCAAAAATATAAAAATCTCATAAAATATTCATAATATTACTTTTGAGTATCTGTGTAAAATTTGAGCACAATTCACTTATTGGTTTAAAAGTTATTTAATTTTTACTCTTGAGTCTTATGTAAAATCGCGTTTTGCATTACTTGCAAATTTCAAGAGGAAGTAGCATTACCAATTAAATCAAAATTTTTACATAAACTAATAAAACTCTGATAAATATTCCTACAAAAATTCATTTAGATCTTCACTCACTCGTATAAAAATTATTTATCTAAAACTGCAGCGAAGTATAATAATTTTTGCTGCAAAAATTATAAATCAAATTTTTGTTTTCTTCTTTGCAGCTAGTTTTAGGGCACTCGCGACCAAAAGTTTTTGTAATTGATTAAAAAAGAAAAGAATAAACTAAAGAAACCTTCAGTTTTTAAATTTTGATAACTTTTAGCACGTATTGTATAGCTAAAACATCCTTAAGATGTATATATGTATTTGTTTAATATATGAAATAATAATATAATCCTCCAAGAATTCGCTACTCATACAATCAATTTAAGGATATATGGGTGGTATCTCAAAAACGTTACCAAGAATATAAAAATTTCACAGATTGTTCTATTATTACGTTTGTGTGTCTATATAAAATTTGAACACAATTCTCTTATCAGGTTAAAAGTTATTTAATTTTTACAATAAAAAATAATAACAAAGGCCAATGAGAGTCAGCGCGGATAACAATGCGCAATAAAAGGAACCTGATACAATTAGATCAGTTTATTATCATAACAGTTCAAATTCAAACAACAAAACGAACGTTTCGACTCCCTTTTGGAGTCATCCTCAGCGTATTAATAATTTTACATGGACTGATGTCGGCCAGATTTTCCTTTTCTTTTATTTGCGATTATTAATACGCTGAGGATGACTCCGAAAGGGAGTCGAAACGTTCGTTTTGTTGTTTGAATTTGAACGGTTATGATAATAAACTAATCTAATTGTATCAGGTTCCTTTTATTGCGCATTGTTATCCGCGATGACTCTCATTGGCCTTAGTTATTATTTTTTATTGTTTAAATTTTGAGAGTTCTTGTGTACTCATTATATAATTAATTTTTTATTTATTCTTGATCTTATAAATANATTAATTTTTTATTTATTCTTGATCTTATAAATAACTTTTAAATGAGTAAGTAGATCTGCATCAATTTTTGCACAAATATTTATTAGAGTTTTGTTAGTCAAAAATTTTGATCTAATTCGCAATGCTCCTTCCTCATCAAAGAGTGAACCCAAACTTAGCCCATTTTTCGTACCTCGATTTTCGCATCGAATTTTGTTTTAAATGATACCT